>PYDT01002161.1:30000-35000 GCA_004837865.1 Musa balbisiana
CAGAAACGAAATGTTCCAAATGTTCCTGGAAATTCTTGCTCTCATTGGACCATTTGTATCTATATACATCAGGATCCCGATTCATGGATCTCTCGGTTCGAGAAAAAAGAGGATCAAACCATTTCTTCTGACTCTTTTTCAAATTCGATAAATGTTGGTTGATCGTATATTTCATTATAGTTATATGATTCAGAGTATCATTTCCTATTTGATCCCTTTGAATTCCATATTCGAAGTTGCGATCGGATCTATTCATTAAAAAGAATCGATTAGATACATTTCTTATGTACCCATAGGTGCTATATTGGATTTGAATCAGATTTCGGATCAATCTATATTGATTGACTGCCTCCATTATGTTGTTGCTAGCAAATACCGCTGTTTTTAGTTTTGGATCTTCCGAATCATTCCCGCAGTAGATCCGGACCGATTTTTTTCTGATCCTTCGATAAAAAGATTCATTCTCTTCATAAAAAAGAGGAGGTAGAACCAATAAAGATTTCTTTTTCGATTCATCTCTGGAGTTGAATACCTCATTCAAGAATTTTTTTTGATCCAACCCGTAGGAATCAATAGAAAAGGCAAATCCCCTATGATACACCAGATCCGGCTCGGTTATTGATAGAGTGAATAGATCTGCCATTTCTTGAAATCTCTCTTCTGATTCAAAATCGTGGTGTAACGTGTATCCCCTTTTGTTCCGGTCATGGAATAGATGAAATAAATCAAAAAATGGATTTTTGTTCAAGAATGAAATCTTATTGGAACTGTCCATATCCGGTTCATCCTTCGGAACCATATCACATCCCGGATCTGATGAAATAGGATGAATTGAGACGGTATTTTGTAAATACATAATTATCTTGAATATATCAACCATTTCTTTATTTTCCAATCGCCTGGAAGGGACAAAAAGAAACATCTTGTTTTTTCTTCAAAAATTTCTGATCTCTAGTGGACCTCTCAATAGGATTCGAACCCAGATGAAGTTCTGACCATCTGTCAGAGAAAAAAGAACGAATTGATCTTGTAGGATTCCCAAGAAATTCTTCGATTTCTTCCGGAAGCAGATGATTATTCATCTGCTTCTCACGTTCCGTGAATAGCCGGGACATTGAGGAAGATCCAAAAAGGCATTTCGGGAATCGATCTGATTCTATCTCTGTTCGTTCCGTTTGAAGAAAGGAAGGATCCCAAAGAATCGATCTTTCTTTTAGTTGCTGAATGTCTGTTTGATCGATCAATGTGGGATATTCTGAATCCTCATTTCTAATGGAATCGAAATGATCTATGGATTGATCAGAAGATCCTTTCAATTGGCTAGAATCCCTTACTTGAACGAAAATAGATCTTGTGGAATCATATTGAATATTTGACAATACATTCCGTACCTTGCTAAAAAACCGATCCTTGTTTACCAACCACACATTGTCTAACCAAATCAAATTCTCTCTCGATACGTTCCTCAAAAAATCCGATTCGTGCTGATTCTTCCCCCAACTAACGAAGAGATCTTGGCGGAATTGCCACATATGAAATTGAACACAATTTTGCAAAGAAATACCCCACTTGTTTCTCGAGAAGAGATGGGAAACATGCTCAATATCATTGAGAAATAGGAATCCGTGTTATCAAAGGATTTCCTGCGATTATTTCTAGTATAGAATGAGTCAATCATCCACTCTGGTATCTTTTTGAACAAAAATGGTAATGTTGTTCCTCCATTGATAAAGAATTCCGGTCTTTGGGAAGTATCATGATCATCCAATAAGAAGGGTTTCAATTTATTCAAATGAACGATTTGAACACCTATTGATTCTAACAACTGATTGCGGAGTTGATCATTCGGACCTTTCAATTCACGGATGTGGATCTCGGACCTATGAATGGGGATATTCCCGATACTCACAAAGAAAAGGGAAGTGACTTGGACAAAAAGAAACGAAGTGACTTGGACAAAAAGAAACATCTTGTTTTTTCTTCAAAAATTTCTGATCTCTAGTGGACCTCTCAATAGGATTCGAACCCAGATGAAGTTCTGACCATCTGTCAGAGAAAAAAGAACGAATTGATCTTGTAGGATTCCCAAGAAATTCTTCGATTTCTTCCGGAAGCAGATGATTATTCATCTGCTTCTCACGTTCCGTGAATAGCCGGGACATTGAGGAAGATCCAAAAAGGCATTTCGGGAATCGATCTGATTCTATCTCTGTTCGTTCCGTTTGAAGAAAGGAAGGATCCCAAAGAATCGATCTTTCTTTTAGTTGCTGAATGTCTGTTTGATCGATCAATGTGGGATATTCTGAATCCTCATTTCTAATGGAATCGAAATGATCTATGGATTGATCAGAAGATCCTTTCAATTGGCTAGAATCCCTTACTTGAACGAAAATAGATCTTGTGGAATCATATTGAATATTTGACAATACATTCCGTACCTTGCTAAAAAACCGATCCTTGTTTACCAACCACACATTGTCTAACCAAATCAAATTCTCTCTCGATACGTTCCTCAAAAAATCCGATTCGTGCTGATTCTTCCCCCAACTAACGAAGAGATCTTGGCGGAATTGCCACATATGAAATTGAACACAATTTTGCAAAGAAATACCCCACTTGTTTCTCGAGAAGAGATGGGAAACATGCTCAATATCATTTGATTGAATAGTTGCCTCAGCTCCTTGTTGTTTGAAGAAACCCTCCCCTTCAATTGGTCTTTTTTCACGAAAAGCAGACATGAGATAACAAATCAAGTCTTTCCCTAAGATTTCGAATAGCTGTCCCAAATTCAAGTTGATTATGTTTCGCTTCTTCCTCGGAGAAAGACGATCAAACAATTCCCAATCATGGTCCTTGCGGATCGGATCATCCGTATAGGATAAAAAAAGAAACTCCAGATATTCGCTATCTTTCTCTTTGAATGAGATCTTAATTCCAGCTACGGTTTCATTAGATATCTTACAACTAGAATCCCTCTTTTTTCCGATCCGGTTCCTCCACCACCGCGAACTCCGGTTAGATTCAGGCATGATACACTTTTTATTTATTGGGAGAACCCAAGTACTCTCTTGCGGATCCATGAAACAACTCTCAGAAATCTTTTTCCCTTTTGGAAGATACAGGAACGAAACAATCAACCTATTGATATTGGAAGACCGAAAAGATTCTTCCAATGTCTCATTTCTGGGTCCAATGGAATTCATAGGTATAGGAAGAAGCTCCATCAAATAGAGATTTTTTCTTTCGACCATCTTTCGATTGTTAATACGAGATATAAGGACCGCTACTACAAGCAGTACTACACCTTTGATTACACCTTTGATCATGAAATATCGATTGCTTGTTGAACCCTGCGAATCACGTGAAAGTAGGGTACTCCAAATTCGGGGGTCAAAAAGTTTCATAAAGCGTTCTTGATGGAAAAAAATGTATTTGATCCACGAATCTAAGAAATAGTGAGAATTCTTGATCTCTCTCAAAAAAAAAAAAGGAAAACGATCAAACACTTCCCAATCATGGTCCCCTTGCTTATCGATCATCCGTATAGGATAAAAAAAGAAACTCCAGGATATTCGCTATCTTTCTCTTTGAATGAGATCTTAATTCCAGCTACGGTTTCATTAGATATCTTACAACTAGAATCCCTCTTTTTTCCGATCCGGTTCCTCCACCACCGCGAACTCCGGTTAGATTCAGGCATGATACACTTTTTATTTATTGGGAGAACCCAAGTACTCTCTTGCGGATCCATGAAACAACTCTCAGAAATCTTTTTCCCTTTTGGAAGATACAGGAACGAAACAATCAACCTATTGATATTGGAAGACCGAAAAGATTCTTCCAATGTCTCATTTCTGGGTCCAATGGAATTCATAGGTATAGGAAGAAGCTCCATCAAATAGAGATTTTTTCTTTCGACCATCTTTCGATTGTTAATACGAGATATAAGGACCGCTACTACAAGCAGTACTACACCTTTGATTACACCTTTGATCATGAAATATCGATTGCTTGTTGAACCCTGCGAATCACGTGAAAGTAGGGTACTCCAAATTCGGGGGTCAAAAAGTTTCATAAAGCGTTCTTGATGGAAAAAAATGTATTTGATCCACGAATCTAAGAAATAGTGAGAATTCTTGATCTCTCTCAATATCTCTCTCAATTCGACGATCCAGAATTTGAATTGATGTCGTCCCATAAATCCCTCCTAAAGATTTTATTTCAATTGGAATTTGGTTATTTATACATTTACGATATACTTATTACGATATACTTATTTACGATATACGATGATCTCTGTTAAGCATCCATGGCTGAATGGTTAAAGCGCCCAACTCATAATTGGCAAATTCGTAGGTTCAATTCCTGCTGGATGCACACCAATGGGAACGTTCAATAAGTCTATTGGATTGGCTCTGTATCAATGGAATCTCATCATCCATACATAACGAATTGGTATGTTATATTCATACCATAACATATGAACAGTAAGAACTAGAATTCTTATCGATACTGGAACTCATAGGGAAGAAAATGGATTTATGGATGGAATCAAATATGCAGTATTTACAGAAAAAAGTATTCGGTTATTGGGGAACAATCAATATACTTCTAATGTCGAATCAGGATCAACTAGGACAGAAATAAAGCATTGGGTCGAACTCTTCTTTGGTGTCAAGGTAATAGCTATGAATAGTCATCGACTCCCGGGAAAGGGTAGAAGAATGGGACCTATTATGGGACATACAATGCATTACAGACGTATGATCATTACGCTTCAACCGGGTTATTCTATTCCACCTCTTATAGAGAAAAAAAAAAAATTTTTTTGAATTGATGTCGTCCCATAAATCACTCCTAAAGCTTTTATTTCAACTAAAGATTTTATTTCAATTGGAATTTGGTTATTTATACATTTACGATATACTATTTACGATATACTATTTATACGATATACTTATTACGATATACTTATTTACGATATACTTATTATACGATAT
>PYDT01002161.1:37500-59594 GCA_004837865.1 Musa balbisiana
GAAAGCCGTATGCTTTGGAAGAAGCTTGTACAGTTTGGGAAGGGGTTTTTATTGATAAAAAGAAGAATCTACTTCAACCGATATGCCCTTAGGCACGGCCATACATAACATAGAAATCACACTTGGAAAGGGTGGACAATTAGCTAGAGCAGCAGGTGCTGTAGCGAAACTGATTGCAAAAGAGGGTAAATCGGCCACATTAAGATTACCATCTGGGGAGGTCCGTTTGATATCCAAAAACTGCTTAGCAACAGTCGGACAAGTGGGTAATGTTGGGGTTGAACCAAAACAGTTTGGGTAGAGCCGGATCTAAGTGTTGGCTAGGTAAGCGTCCTGTAGTAAGAGGAGTAGTTATGAACCCTGTAGACCATCCCATGGGGCGGTGAGGGGAGAGCCCCAATCGGTAGAAAAAAAACCACAACCCCTTGGGGTTATCCTGCGCTTGGAAGAAGAAGTAGGAAAAGGAAAAAATATAGTGATAGTTTTATTCTTCGTCGCCGTAAATAGGAATATTGAAAATAGAATTTTTGAATTTGAAAAAAATGTGATGGGCGAACGACGGAATTGAACCCGCGCATGGTGGATTCACAATCCACTGCCTTGATCCACTTGGCTACATCCGCCCCCTTTTCTAGCTAAAGGATTTTATCTTTTTTCCATTCATCATTATTGTATTTATTCTTACCTCCATACTTAACTTAGATCGAGATATTGGACATAGAATGCCAATCTTTAAAATAAAAAATGTAAAAAAAAGGAGTAATACACTGTGACATGACACGTTCGCTAAAAAAAAACCCTTTTGTAGCTAACCATTTATCGGAAAAAATGGAAAAACTCAACATGAGGGAGGAGAAAGAAATAATAGTAACTTGGTCTCGGGCATCTACCATTATACCCACAATGATTGGCCATACAATCGCTATTCATAATGGAAAGGAACATTTACCTATTTATATAACAGATCGTATGGTAGGTCACAAATTGGGAGAATTCGCGCCTACTTTTACTTTTGCGAGACATGCAAGAAACGATAATAAATCTCGTCGTTAAGTTAATTTAAAGTTCATTTTAATATTAAATAAAACATTTTAATATTAATAAATAAAACAATAAATAAAACATTTTAATATTAAAATATAAAAAATATAAAATATAAATTAAATATAAAAAAATTGAAATTGAAAAATAATTTTTTTTGTGAAAAAAAAAATAAAGTATCAAACAAGTGTTTATCATTTAGTTGGGGGATAGGATAACCTTATGATAAAGAACTCGAGTTCGGTTAAAGAAGTAAAAATTTTAGCTCAACATATATGTAGTATGTCTGTTTTCAAAGCGCGAAGAGTAATTGATCAGATTCGCGGACGTTCCTATGAAGAAACACTTATGATACTGGAACTCATGCCTTATCGAGCATCTTATCCCATTTTAAAATTGGTTTATTCTGCAGCAGCAAATGCTAGTCATAATATGGGTTTGAACGAAGCTGATTCATTCATTAGTGAAGCCAAAGTTAATAGGAGTACCATTGTGAAAAAATTAAGACCTCGAGCTCGAGGACGTAGTTATCCGATAAAAAGACCTACTTGTCATATAACAATTGTATTAAAGGATAAATCTAAATTATTTTTAGATGAATCTCAGATTTAGATTCATCATAGTAAACATAGTAAAATAACATATATGGATGGAAAGAAAATATAATAGGAAATATGGGACAAAAAATAAATCCACTTGGTTTCAGACTTGGTACAACCCAACGTCATCATTCCTTTTGGTTCGCACAACCAAAAAATTATTCTGTGGGTTTACAGGAAGATGAAAAATACGGAATTGTATCAAGAACTATGTACAAAAAAATAGGAGAATATCCTCGGGTTTCGAAGGAATCGCTCGTATAGGAATTAAAAAAAGAATTGATTTGATCCAGGTCATAATCTATATTGGATTTCCAAATTTATTAATAGAGGGCCAAACACGAGGAATCGAAGAATTACAGATGAATGTACAAAAAGAATTTAATTCTGTGAACCGAAGACTCAACATTGCTATCACAAGAGTTGAAAAACCTTATGGGCAACCTAATATTCTTGCGGAATATATAGCTTTACAATTAAAAAATAGAGTTTCGTTTCGAAAGGCAATGAAAAAGGCTATTGAATTAGCTGAACAAACGGATACAAAGGAATGCAAGTACAAATTGCAGGGCGGATTGACGGAAAAGAAATTGCACGTGTCGAATGGATCAGAGAGGGCAGGGTTCCCCTACAAACAATTCGCGCTAAAATTGATCATTGTTCCTATACAATTCGAACTATCTATGGAGTATTAGGCATCAAATTTGGATATTTGTGGACGAGGAATAATAGACCTTTATTTATCTTGCCATTCTGGCCAGTGATAGAACAAAAAATAACAAACTGTTTCATTCTTTTTCCGTTAAATCAAACAAAAATGAGCAATTCTAATTCTATAAGGTTGAATAAAAATTCGATTGACCATTTGTTATAATTGCTATGCTTAGTGTGTGACTCGTTAATTTTTCTTTAGAGTTTAGAATTGGAATAAAAAAAAATAGACTAAACCCTACTTAAACTTAATAACTATATAAAATAAATAAAAACAAAAATAAAAACAAAAATAAACTAATAACCAACTTATTGCTTCGTATTGTCGAGATCCCAAGAAACAGTCACTATATGAGATGAGTGGATCAATCATATAGTTGCAGCAACTGCAACTAAAATCTTTTCCATAAAAAATCTGATTATGGGTTGTGAAACAAAAATAAAAACAAAAATAAAAACAAAAATAAAAACAAAAATAAAAACAAAAATAAAAACAAAAATAAAAACAAAAATAAAAACAAAAATAAAAACAAAAATAAAAACAAAAATAAAAACAAAAATAAAAACAAAAATAAAAACAAAAATAAAAACAAAAATAAAAACAAAAATAAAAACAAAAATAAAAACAAAAATAAAAACAAAAATAAAAACAAAAATAAAAACAAAAATAAAAACAAAAATAAAAACAAAAATAAAAACAAAAATAAAAACAAAAATAAAAACAAAAATAAAAACAAAAATAAAAACAAAAATAAAAACAAAAATAAAAACAAAAATAAAAACAAAAATAAAAACAAAAATAAAAACAAAAATAAAAACAAAAATAAAAACAAAAATAAAAACAAAAATAAAAACAAAAATAAAAACAAAAATAAAAACAAAAATAAAAACAAAAATAAAAACAAAAATAAAAACAAAAATAAAAACAAAAATAAAAACAAAAATAAAAACAAAAATAAAAACAAAAATAAAAACAAAAATAAAAACAAAAATAAAAACAAAAATAAAAACAAAAATAAAAACAAAAATAAAAACAAAAATAAAAACAAAAATAAAAACAAAAATAAAAACAAAAATAAAAACAAAAATAAAAACAAAAATAAAAACAAAAATAAAAACAAAAATAAAAACAAAAATAAAAACAAAAATAAAAACAAAAATAAAGGGATGTGGATAAATGGAAGGATGATAGAAAGAGAGAACAAAAATATCAATGATATATGATTCCAATATGTATGGTCTATGAATTACCTCATAAAGGCAATGTGATAAAGCATCAATACTGAATGAATATAAATAATAATAAAGAGCCTCGGGTTAATAAAAACTAAGGAGATTGACTCGAGAAGGAATTTTGTTGGGAGCTCCATTGCAGAGTTCAGGCCTAACCATTAATGGAGAAGCTATGGGAACGACGGAACCTGTGACTGCATAGGATTCTACTGAAAACGAATCCGAATAATTCATTGGTGGGATGGCGGAACGAACCGAGAAAAAATTTATTTATTCTGAGAAGTCATGGGTTGACCTAGGAATAAAACAGTAAAGAGTCAATATTCGCCCGCGAAACCTTTATTTATTGAGATTACATTACAATATTTTGGCATCATTTGATAAGGGTAAAAATAAGGATCAAGGATCGTTATAAAATAAAAAGCATTATCTATAATTTATATCTATAAATATGCATAACATAAATATTCTAGCTATATATCCTGTATATACATCTTCCTGTATAACAAAACAAATTCAATATTAATAAATGTCTTAGTGTATTAGTTTATTAAATTATTAAATACATGCGTATCTGTAATATTATTGAATCCTTTCATTCGCGAGGAGCTGGATGAGAAGAAACTCTCATGTCCGGTTCTGTAGTAGAGATGGAATTAAGAAACGACCATCAACTATAACCCCAAAAGAACCAGATTTCGTAAACAACATAGAGGAAGAATGAAGGGAATATCTTGTCGGGGCAATCGTATTTGTTTCGGCAGATACGCTCTTCAGGCACTTGAACCCGCTTGGATCACAGCTAGACAAATAGAAGCGGGGCGAAGAGCAATGACACGATATGCGCGTCGTGGTGGAAAAATATGGTTACGTATATTTCCCGACAAACCTGTTACAGTAAGACCTGCGGAAACACGTATGGGTTCGGGGAAGGGATCCCCCGAATATTGGGTATCCGTTGTTAAACCAGGTCGAATACTTTATGAAATGGGCGGAGTATCAGAAGCTGTAGCCAAAGCAGCTATTTCACTAGCTGCGTCCAAAATGCCTATACGAACTCAATTTGTCAGGATAGGTATGTAGAACTAAACAGTGTATTGAGGATGAAAAAACAACGGCAAGTTTATTTATTTCTGGACAGAGAATATTTCTTTTTTCCTTCATCCTTTGCATTAAAATAACGGATTCCAATAAAATGATATGATTCAACCTCAGACCCTTTTGAATGTAGCGGATAACAGCGGAGCTCGAGAATTGATGTGTATTCGAATCATAGGAGCTGGTAATCATCGATATGCTCATATTGGTGACGTTATTGTTGCTGTAATCAAAGAAGCAGTGCCTAATATGCCACTAGAAAGATCGGAAATAATTAGAGCTGTAATTGTACGTACTTGTAAAGAACTCAAACGTGACAACGGTATGATAATACGATATGATGACAAGGGGGGGGGGGGGGGGGGGGGGGGGGGGGGGGGGGGGGGGGGGGGGGGGGGGGGGGGGGGGGGGGGGGGGGGGGGGGGGGGGGGGGGGGGGGGGGGGGGGGGGGGGGGGGGGGGGGGGGGGGGGGGGGGGGGGGGGGGGGGGGGGGGGGGGGGGGGGGGGGGGGGGGGGGGGGGGGGGGGGGGGGGGGGGGGGGGGGGGGGGGGGGGGGGGGGGGGGGGGGGGGGGGGGGGGGGGGGGGGGGGGGGGGGGGGGGGGGGGGGGGGGGGGGGGGGGGGGGGGGGGGGGGGGGGGGGGGGGGGGGGGGGGGGGGGGGGGGGGGGGGGGGGGGGGGGGGGGGGGGGGGGGGGGGGGGGGGGGGGGGGGGGGGGGGGGGGGGGGGGGGGGGGGGGGGGGGGGGGGGGGGGGGGGGGGGGGGGGGGGGGGGGGGGGGGGGGGGGGGGGGGGGGGGGGGGGGGGGGGGGGGGGGGGGGGGGGGGGGGGGGGGGGGGGGGGGGGGGGGGGGGGGGGGGGGGGGGGGGGGGGGGGGGGGGGGGGGGGGGGGGGGGGGGGGGGGGGGGGGGGGGGGGGGGGGGGGGGGGGGGGGGGGGGGGGGGGGGGGGGGGGGGGGGGGGGGGGGGGGGGGGGGGGGGGGGGGGGGGGGGGGGGGGGGGGGGGGGGGGGGGGGGGGGGGGGGGGGGGGGGGGGGGGGGGGGGGGGGGGGGGGGGGGGGGGGGGGGGGGGGGGGGGGGGGGGGGGGGGGGGGGGGGGGGGGGGGGGGGGGGGGGGGGGGGGGGGGGGGGGGGGGGGGGGGGGGGGGGGGGGGGGGGGGGGGGGGGGGGGGGGGGGGGGGGGGGGGGGGGGGGGGGGGGGGGGGGGGGGGGGGGGGGGGGGGGGGGGGGGGGGGGGGGGGGGGGGGGGGGGGGGGGGGGGGGGGGGGGGGGGGGGGGGGGGGGGGGGGGGGGGGGGGGGGGGGGGGGGGGGGGGGGGGGGGGGGGGGGGGGGGGGGGGGGGGGGGGGGGGGGGGGGGGGGGGGGGGGGGGGGGGGGGGGGGGGGGGGGGGGGGGGGGGGGGGGGGGGGGGGGGGGGGGGGGGGGGGGGGGGGGGGGGGGGGGGGGGGGGGGGGGGGGGGGGGGGGGGGGGGGGGGGGGGGGGGGGGGGGGGGGGGGGGGGGGGGGGGGGGGGGGGGGGGGGGGGGGGGGGGGGGGGGGGGGGGGGGGGGGGGGGGGGGGGGGGGGGGGGGGGGGGGGGGGGGGGGGGGGGGGGGGGGGGGGGGGGGGGGGGGGGGGGGGGGGGGGGGGGGGGGGGGGGGGGGGGGGGGGGGGGGGGGGGGGGGGGGGGGGGGGGGGGGGGGGGGGGGGGGGGGGGGGGGGGGGGGGGGGGGGGGGGGGGGGGGGGGGGGGGGGGGGGGGGGGGGGGGGGGGGGGGGGGGGGGGGGGGGGGGGGGGGGGGGGGGGGGGGGGGGGGGGGGGGGGGGGGGGGGGGGGGGGGGGGGGGGGGGGGGGGGGGGGGGGGGGGGGGGGGGGGGGGGGGGGGGGGGGGGGGGGGGGGGGGGGGGGGGGGGGGGGGGGGGGGGGGGGGGGGGGGGGGGGGGGGGGGGGGGGGGGGGGGGGGGGGGGGGGGGGGGGGGGGGGGGGGGGGGGGGGGGGGGGGGGGGGGGGGGGGGGGGGGGGGGGGGGGGGGGGGGGGGGGGGGGGGGGGGGGGGGGGGGGGGGGGGGGGGGGGGGGGGGGGGGGGGGGGGGGGGGGGGGGGGGGGGGGGGGGGGGGGGGGGGGGGGGGGGGGGGGGGGGGGGGGGGGGGGGGGGGGGGGGGGGGGGGGGGGGGGGGGGGGGGGGGGGGGGGGGGGGGGGGGGGGGGGGGGGGGGGGGGGGGGGGGGGGGGGGGGGGGGGGGGGGGGGGGGGGGGGGGGGGGGGGGGGGGGGGGGGGGGGGGGGGGGGGGGGGGGGGGGGGGGGGGGGGGGGGGGGGGGGGGGGGGGGGGGGGGGGGGGGGGGGGGGGGGGGGGGGGGGGAAAATATTGTGAAAATACTTCTACGAGAAGGTTTTTATTGAAACGTTCGGAAACATCAGGAAGGTAACAAATATTTCTTGGTTTCAACTCTGCGACATAGAAAGACCTAGGGAAAAGAATACACAGAACTATTTTAAAGCGTATCAGCCGACCCGGTTTCACGAATTCTATTCCGACTATCAACAAATTCCTAAGATTTTAGTGTTTGGAGGAATAGGAATTGTAATTCTTTCTACTTCCCGAGGTATAATGACAGATCGAGAAGCTCGACGAGAAAAAATTGGAGGCGAACTTTTGTTATATATATGGTGATCCTCCCTCCTCTGGTATCCTAATTTTCTCTCTAACTTCCTATTTGTGAAATAGAGAGGAAAAGTTAGTTATATAACTCTTCCTCCATTAGTTGATACTTCAAGGAAGTTACCTGGAATGAAAGAACAAAAATTTATTCATGAAGGTTTAATTACTGAATCACTTCCCAACGGTATGTTTCGGGTCCGCCTAGATAATAAAGATGTAATTCTAGGTTATGTTTCGGGAAGGATCCGGCGCAGTTTTATACGGATACTACCTGGGGATAGAGTCAAAATTGAAGTAAGTTGTTATGATTCAACCAGGGGACGTATAATTTATAGACTTCGCAACAAAGATTCGAATGATTAGGTGATTTTAAAAGCATTCCTTTCATGACGATACAATTCGAAGTTAAATGACGATACAATTCGAAGTTAAAAAAAATCAAGAGACTTATTTTCTTCCAAGGAATAGATTCAAAATTAAGGTAAGGAATAAGAAATATGAAAATAAGGGCTTCCGTTCGTAAAATTTGTGAAAAATGTCGACTGATCCGTAGGCGCGGACGAATTATAGTGATTTGTTCCAATCCGAGACATAAACAGAGACAAGGATAATCTTTCTAAAAAAGAACTTTCTAAAGAAAAGACAAAAATAAAGGATTTCTTTTAATATGAAATGGATATTTCCGTATCTTTTCTTTCCGTATATTTCTGACTTATATTTATAAGATGATAAAATATGACAAAAGCTATACCAAGAATCGGTTCACGTAGGAATGGGCGTATTGGTTCACGTAAGAATGGACGTAGAATACCAAAAGGAATTATTCACGTTCAAGCAAGTTTCAACAATACCATTGTAACTGTTACAGATGTACGAGGTCGGGTGGTTTCTTGGGCCTCTGCTGGTACTTCCGGATTCAAAGGGACAAGAAGAGGGACACCCTATGCTGCTCAAGCGGCGGCATTAAATGCTATTCGTACAGTAGTTAATCAGGGTATGCAACGAGCAGAAGTTATGATAAAAGGTCCTGGTCTCGGAAGAGATGCAGCATTACGAGCCATTCGTAGAAGTGGTATACTATTAAGTTTCGTACGTGATGTAACACCTATGCCACATAATGGATGTCGACCCCCTAAAAAAGACGTGTGTAGAAATAAGAAAAAAACAGATTTCAAGAGAAATAAATGATTCAATGATCTGATCAAATAATAGTATTAGTATAGTATGGTTCGAGAGGAAGTAGCAGGATCCACTCGAACACTACAGTGGAGGTGTGTTGAATCGAGAGTAGACAGTAAACGTCTTTATTATGGTCGTTTCGTTCTGTCCCCGCTTATGAAAGGTCAAGCTGATACTATAGGTATTGCCATGCGAAGGGCTTTACTTGGAGAAATAGAAGGAACATGTATCACACGTGCAAACTCTGAGAAAGTGCCGCATGAATATTCTACGATAATAGGTATTGAAGAATCGGTACATGAAATTTTACTAAATTTGAAAGAAATTGTATTGAGAAGTAATATATATGGAGTTAGAGACGCATCCATTTGCGCCAGGGGCCCTAAATACGTAACCGCTCAAGATATCATCTCACCACCTTCCGTGGAAATAGTTGACACAACACAACATATAGCTAACCTGACGGAACCAATTGATTTGTGTATTGGATTACAAATCAGGCGAGATCGTGGATATCGTACGAAACCAACAACTAACTCTAAAAATGGAAGTTATCCTATAGATGCTGTATCTATGCCTGTTCGAAATGCGAATCATAGTATTCATTCTTATGGGAATGGGAATGAAAAACAAGAGATACTTTTTCTAGAAATATGGACGAATGGAAGTTTAACTCCTAAGGAAGCACTTTATGAAGCTTCTCGTAATTTAATTGATTTATTTATTCCTTTTCTACATGCGGAGGAAGAGGACATTAATTTCAAAGAAAATAAAAACAGGTTTACTCTACCCATTTTTACCTTTCAAGATAGATTAACCAATCTAAAGAAAAACAAAAAAGAAATTCCATTGAAATGTATTTTTATTGACCAATCAGAATTACCTTCCAGGACCTATAATTGTCTCAAAAGGTCCAATATACACACATTATTGGACCTTTTGAATAAGAGTCAAGAAGATCTTATGAGAATTGAATATTTTCGCATAGAAGATGTAAAAGAGATATCGGACACTCTACAAAAGCATTTCGCAATTGATTTACCTAAGAATCAATTTTAATTTTAAATCCATTATAATTATTTCATCTTCTTTTTCTAATAAAAATAGAAAGAAAAATTTATAAAGAAAAAGAAGAAAATTTGTTTTTAATCTTTTTGGCACAATCCGTATTTTCGTGGAATGATCATAATAAAATTAATGTATCTAAGAATAGTGACTTTGAAGTCACTATTCTTAGATACATTAATCATGGTATTTCACGGTTGAATCAATTTAAAAAGACCTAAAGTTAGCGATTTATCAATAGGTAATGTTGCTCCAATACCTAACCAAAGAGCTACTGCGGTACCGATCAAAAAGACTGTTGTAGCTACTGGACGGCGAAATGGATTTTGGAATTTATTAACATTCTCCAAAAAAGGTACTGTCAATAATCCCGTTGGTACTGAAACCATTAAAAGAACACCTAATAACTTATTGGGTACTGTGCGGAGTATTTGAAATACGGGAAAGAAGTACCATTCGGGTAATATTTCCAAAGGAGTTGCAAATGGATCCGCCGGTTCACCAATCATTGACGGTTCTAGAACTGCCAAGCCTACATTACATGCAATAGTACCTAGAATTACTACTGGAAAAATATATAAAAGATCATTGGGCCATGCGGGTTCTCCATAATAATTATGCCCCATCCCTTTAGCCAATTTAGCTCTTAATACAGGATCGTTCAAGTCAGGTTTCTTTGTTATTGGGATAGGTGAATTCTTATGGATCCATCCCCCGAAGGAACCGGACATGATAATTTTTCATCATCCGGCTCGAGCAAGAATGAAAGGAATGGCAGAAATAGATCCATATAAAATCTATTTTTCATACATATCCCCACATATCATATATAATGACTCTATGTAAGAAAAGATTTACCAGATTCCATTTTCCGGAGTTGCAACTATTCATTGCAACTAATTCAGTTCTTACAGGTAAATGCTCAATATCCAAGTAGGCTTATAAATTTGATCATGATCAAGTGCTTTTTGGATTGTCTCATGTCTTTTGATTGGTGTTTATCCCCCCAACATCTCGATTTTCTTACATACAAAGTATTTACTTGTTACTAATAAAGTCTAGCCTCTGTTCTTCCTTAGATCTCTTATTTCACTCCGATAGTATTATCGATCGGGATCGATGCAGAGGAAATGAATGCATTTCTACACTACAAATAAGGAAGTGGAATAGACAGAACATTGAATCATGCCACATCACTTATTTTATTCTACGGGATCTTACGGAGCCTGTTCATGCATAACATGATTCAGGTATGATCATAGAAAAGGTTCTCCCAAACGAACCGGCCTATCCTCTGCTACATAGGGGGCTTACGTGGTGGTTGGATGTGGAGACACATTTGGTTGTGAATTCCAATGTGGCAGATAAAATAATATATCTGCATGGCCTAATCAATAGTTCAAGTCACACACTCCCATAATCCATCCTCTCTTCGGAAAATTAACTTCAACTATTCGTATCAAATAAGGAATACAATACTTCGAAGTTGAAGAAAAGTATCCAAATAACATGTCTTATTTTTTCAATAATCCATATTTCTAGCAATGAAATATTATTGTCTATCGTTCCTCCCCAGTATGATATATGATCAATTACAAATATCTATGATTCTATAAAGGACCCGAAATACCTTGCTTACGTATCATTGGAAAATGCATTAACATAAATACGGCAGTAAGAAGAGGCAATACAAAAGTGTGTAAACTATAAAAACGAGTCAAAGTGGATTGGCCCACACTAGCACTTCCGCGTAATAACTCTACCAAAGGCGATCCTATTACGGGAATAGCTTCAGGTACGCCTGTCACAATTTTTACTGCCCAATAACCAATTTGGTCCCAAGGTAAGGAATAACCAGTTACACCAAAAGATGCCGTCAATACAGCCAAAACTACACCTGTAACCCAAGTTAATTCGCGGGGTTTTTTAAATCCACCTGTAAGGTACACACGAAATACGTGCAAGATCATCATTAGAACCATCATACTTGCTGACCATCGATGAACTGATCGGATTAACCAACCAAAGTTGGCCTCAGTCATTATGTATTGAACAGAGGAAAAAGCCTCTGTAACGGTTGGACGGTAGTAAAAAGTCATAGCAAAACCTGTAGCTACTTGTACTAAAAAACAAGTAAGTGTGATCCCCCCTAAACAATAAAATATGTTGACATGAGGAGGAACATATTTACTAGTTATATCATCTGCAATCGCCTGAATCTCAAGACGTTCCTCAAACCAATCATATACTTTATTGAGATAGGTAACCAAGGCCAAGGGACTCCCCCTCTGAGAACCGTATATGAAAATTTCATCTCGTACGGCTCAAGCAGAAACACACAAATGCTGATTTCAACGGATATGTAATAGAAAGTTCAAAACTTCTTAGCTTAGCCGCTTGATTTGCCCCGACCCGAAGATACGAAGTAACAAAAATACGAAATTTCTTCTTTGTATGATAATGCCTCAAAATATCAAGTTGGCTCATCTGTCTCTTTTGATGTTGATCATTACAGGCCTTTTGAATCTTCTCTTCCCTATTTTTTTATTTGTTATTTTATTTCTTGTTTTTTTGTGTAATGCGGATTGATTCTTGTTTTACTATTGATAGGAATTTGCTTGTTGAGACCCTATGAATCAATTGAAACCCCAGATTCATACTAGAACCACGATGATTTAATTTAATAAATTAATAAAGCAAAGCCTCAAGCTAAACTCAAAGGTTCTCTGAGTAAGAACCCTTTGATGATCACTTATTCGATGAATGTAATGACTCAACAAAATCTAGAAAAAGAGTTGTCCTTCGGTCAAGAAAAAAAAAGTCTGAAGGAAGAAAAATCGTTTGATTTAGGAAATATCTATTTGAAAATTTCTGAGTCCGGTTGCGAGGTCTGAATAGTAGGTATGAATCATAGTTTTAATATTTCTTTTCTTAATCTATTCTATATTCTATATATATTCCGTGCTCCAGATACTAGAATAACTATCCGACGAAATAGAATCATCTCGATAGAGATAACAGGACCATTCTCTGTATTATCAATAGGATCAATTATAACAAGTCACACACTCATATTCCGGAGATACCGAAACAAATAAATTCCACGGTCGAACTACCAGAATGGTCTAGAAATCCGAGTTTTAAGTAAAGTAATTTTTTTGATTGAAAACTAGGACTTCAAAGTTCTTATAAACTTAACTCATTGTAATTCCATCCAGTAAAACGGAAGAATTATAAATTTCCAAAATAATAGATAGGAATACCGTAAATAGGGCCATTGCGACTCCCATTAATGGTGTAGTCCCCCAGCCCGGAGCTACTTTACCATATTCCGAATTCAATGGTTTCAATAAATTCCCTACAGTAGTTTGTCTTGGCCCAGATCTAGAACTATCCTCAACGGTTTGTGTAGCCATAAATCCTATTTAATCATTGGTTGAGATCTGTTGACTTTGTATACCATTCCGTTGTAGTTGTAAATAAACGATCTTATCGTAGATCCATTGTGATCTTGAAATTGTCTAAAAATGGAAACAGCAACCCTAGTCGCCATCTTCATATCTGGTTTACTTGTAAGCTTTACTGGGTACGCCTTATATACCGCTTTTGGGCAACCCTCACAACAACTAAGAGATCCATTCGAAGAACACGGGGACTAGTTGAAGTAATGAGCCTCCCATATGGGGAGACTCATTACTTCAATTGAGATAATGAAAAATTATTTCATTTTTTAGTTGGAACCTTAGGCGGTTCTCGAAAAAAGATAGCGAAAAAAATTATCCCTAAAGTCGAGACTAAAAGGAATGTATAAACCAATGCTTCCATAGATTCGATCGTGGTTTACAATTATAGCTTCCACACCTATTCATTTGGCATCATTTACCATATAAAGAAAAGGAAAGAGTCAAAGAAAAGATGGTGATTCAAGTCAAGATTTCTTCAGTACCCTAACCCTATGTCAAATCAAAAAAGAGGCGAAAGATACCAGAGCAATGTTGTATCAGACTACTTGTCTCTTTGTAGTTGGATCTCCAAGTTTTTGGAATGCTCCAAATTCCACTTGAGCATCCAAATCTGGATCAATGCCAGCAAAAACATCTCTGAACAAGGTTCTAGCGCCATGCCAAATGTGTCCGAAAAAGAAGAGCAAAGCAAACGTAGCATGGCCAAAAGTGAACCAACCCCTTGGACTGCTGCGAAAAACGCCATCAGATTTCAAAGTAGCCCGATCTAATTCAAAAATTTCACCTAATTGGGCACGTCTAGCATATTTTTTTACAGTCACAGGATCACTATAACTGACTCCATTGAGTTCGCCACCATAGAACTCAACAGTTACACCTACTTGTTCAACACTATACTTTGATTCTGCCCTTCTAAAAGGAACATCGGCTCTAACAATTCCGTCTCCATCTACCAAAACTACCGGAAATGTTTCAAAAAGGTAGGCATACGACGTACAAAAAGCTCGCGCCCTTCTTTATCTCTAAAGACGGGGTGTCCTAACCACCCAACAGCTATTCCATCCCCGTTGTCCATTGACCCTGCTCTGAATAATCCCCCTTTTGCTGGATTATTACCAATGTAATCATAAAAAGCTAATTTTTCGGGAATTTTAGACCAAGCTTCCGATAAACTCAGATTTTGGGCTAGTCCGGCGCTAACTCTTCGATATATTTCTTGCTGAAAGTATCCCTGATCCCACTGATAACGAGTGGGACCAAATAATTCGATTGGGGTAGTTGCTGAACCATACCACATAGTTCCAGCAACAACGAAAGCTGCAAAAAAAACAGCAGCGATACTACTGGAAAGTACAGTTTCAATATTGCCCATACGTAATCCTTTGTATAGACGTTGAGGCGGACGGACACTAAGATGGAATAAGCCTGCTAATATGCCCAATGTACCCGCTGCAATATGATGAGAGGCTATTCCTCCGGGAACAAAAGGATCAAAGCCTTCCGCGCCCCACGCTGGACTTACAGGTTGTACTTTTCCAGTTAGTCCATAAGGATCGGACACCCATATTCCAGGACCATACAAACCTGTTACATGAAATGCGCCAAAGCCAAAGCAAGCCAACCCTGAGAGAAATAAATGAATTCCAAAGATCTTAGGCAAATCCAAAGATGGTTTGCCCGTACGTTCATCACAGAATATTTCTAGGTCCCAATACACCCAATGCCAGATAGCTGCCAAGAAGCACAAGCCAGAAAACACAATATGTGCCCCTGCCACACCTTCATAACTCCAAATACCGGGATTCGTTACAGTTCCTCCTGAAATACTCCAACCACCCCACGAATTGGTTATTCCTAAACGAGTCATGAAGGGTATAACGAACATACCTTGTCTCCACATTGGATCAAGAGCGGGGTCAGAGGGATCAAAAACCGCTAATTCGTATAAAGCCATCGAACCGGCCCAACCAGCAACTAGGGCTGTATGCATTATATGGACAGAAAGCAATCGACCGGGATCATTCAATACGACAGTATGAACACGATACCAAGGCAAACCCATGGAAATACCCCTTTATCAAAGAAAAATAGACACTATGTCACTTTATTTTATCGCATTGGAAAAGACTATACTATGTATCTAACCTTTTCAGTAGATTCCGTATGAGAAAGGGTTAATTTTTATTCCGTTCCATTGAAAATAATGGAACAATTCTGTTCGTAAGAACAAAGAGAAGCAGATCTATTCTATACCCGATAAGTACCAATACGCAATGGGAGGATTAGTTCTACTTTAGGGAAACGAATGCGTAGATACTTGTTTATTACTCCAACGATTGATCCGTTAGTTAAAATTTTTCTTTATTCATTCTGTCTTACTCTATAAAATAAACCTTCCAATTTATGTATAAAAATCTATGTATAAAATACAATAAACAGAAAAAGGGATGAAGACGATAAAGCCATTGTTATGTTTCCACATTAAAGTGAAGTATAGTACTCAATTTTTTCTTTAATTTAATGCCCGTTGGTGTTCCAAAAGTACCTTTTCGGAGTCCTGGAGAGGAAGATGCAGTTTGGGTTGACTTATAGTGCGACTTGTCAGACATATTGGGTTATATGGAATTTACCCGTTCTCTCCCTCGATCGAAATATCCTCTGTTTCGCCTAAGAAATATTGTATTGAGTGAACCATCAATCATTCGGAGCGTGAAGTGCAATTAGATCAATTTATTTATTTTGAGGATCAATTAGGAGAATTTATGGTTGACTTGGAAAAATAAAAATAAAATAAAGTAATAAAGTATCCAGGCTCCGTTCAGAAAATACCAAATTGGTAATCCATGTAATGTACGATTACCGCTTGTATCATAAACGATTCTTATCCTTATTATAGGAGTGATTTCAAACGTCCAACCAATAACCAACGGAATAGTATGATGAGTACATCGAATGATTGGGGAAAGGCATGAAACGAATTGAAAAAAAAAAGTCCGTAACAAAAAGAAGTGGTACTGAGACCATTTGCCCTATATGTGCAAATGGAATTCGGACAGATCTTTTCCCGGAGTAAGAACCATGAACCTAAAGAATTGAAAGGACCATTCAGAAACAAAGAAATTACACGGGATTTGAATGGCTATGAAACAATACATCAATGAGAGAGGTTCAACAATTCAATTTCATAAGTTCAGTAAATTCTTGCTTTTATAGGGGTAGGAAGCCAATACATATCTGCAGCAAAAAATGGGAAGCTTTTTAAACCTATAAAACAAATTAAACAAATCGTAAGAATAAAAAAAAAAAAAAAAAAAAAAAAAAAAAAAAAAGAAAGACTATGCCTTCGCCATATTGAATATGAATAATAAGTAATAATAGCATGGCACTTCGAGTTCGATATGAACAAACCATTATTGTTTTTTCATAACATGAGATTTTGTATCGAGATAGTAGTATGAAACAAAGGTTATTTCCGATTTGTTGATTTTATGTGTCGGGGGTACATTTCAGCGTCACAAACCATTTTTCTTCCACACCAGAAGTTTCTTTCTGATATTTATGTTATGGAAGAGTACGAAAATGAAAAAAAAAAAAAAAAAAAAAGAAAGACTATGCCTTCGCCATATTGAATATGAATAATAAGTAATAATAGCATGGCACTTCGAGTTCGATATGAACAAACCATTATTGTTTTTTCATAACATGAGATTTTGTATCGAGATAGTAGTATGAAACAAAGGTTATTTCCGATTTGTTGATTTTATGTGTCGGGGGTACATTTCAGCGTCACAAACCATTTTTCTTCCACACCAGAAGTTTCTTTCTGATATTTATGTTATGGAAGAGTACGAAAATGAAAAAAAAAAAAAAAAAAAAAAAAAAAAAAAAAAAGAAAGACTATGCCTTCGCCATATTGAATATGAATAATAAGTAATAATAGCATGGCACTTCGAGTTCGATATGAACAAACCATTATTGTTTTTTCATAACATGAGATTTTGTATCGAGATAGTAGTATGAAACAAAGGTTATTTCCGATTTGTTGATTTTATGTGTCGGGGGTACATTTCAGCGTCACAAACCATTTTTCTTCCACACCAGAAGTTTCTTTCTGATATTTATGTTATGGAAGAGTACGAAAATGAAAAAAAAAAAAAAAAAGAAAGACTATGCCTTCGCCATATTGAATATGAATAATAAGTAATAATAGCATGGCACTTCGAGTTCGATATGAACAAACCATTATTGTTTTTTCATAACATGAGATTTTGTATCGAGATAGTAGTATGAAACAAAGGTTATTTCCGATTTGTTGATTTTATGTGTCGGGGGTACATTTCAGCGTCACAAACCATTTTTCTTCCACACCAGAAGTTTCTTTCTGATATTTATGTTATGGAAGAGTACGAAAATGAAAAAAAAAAAAAAAAAAAAAAGAAAGACTATGCCTTCGCCATATTGAATATGAATAATAAGTAATAATAGCATGGCACTTCGAGTTCGATATGAACAAACCATTATTGTTTTTTCATAACATGAGATTTTGTATCGAGATAGTAGTATGAAACAAAGGTTATTTCCGATTTGTTGATTTTATGTGTCGGGGGTACATTTCAGCGTCACAAACCATTTTTCTTCCACACCAGAAGTTTCTTTCTGATATTTATGTTATGGAAGAGTACGAAAATGAAAAAAAAAAGATCAGTTTTCCTTATTTGATCGTATCAGAAAGGCACTTTGGGATTGCTAAATCACAGACGAGATAAATATATAAAGCAACAGAACCATCATAGTATTTTTGACTCCTACGAAAGGAAGGGTGGTAAATGGATCATTCAACGATCTGAATCAGATGGATTCTCTTTCTTTCTTAGATAGAATAGAAGAGAAGAAAAAAGTAAATTCCATTGCGGAGCCGTATGCAACGCACAGAAGATGCCTGTACGGTTGTTCAATTTCTTCTTGTTATTTTTTTTATCCCTTACATTAGCCCAATCATGCGAGATAGAGGAACCGTTCATGATGTTATATCAATATCAATATAATTAGGGTCATGATTCATCAACCTGCTAGTTCTTTTTATGAATCACGAACAGGGGAATTTGTCCTGGAAATGGAAGAACTACTGAAACTTCGTGAAACCCTCACAAAGGTTTATGTACAAAGAACGGGCAAGCCTTTATGGGTTGTATCCGAAGACATGGAAAGGGATGTTTTTATGTCAGCAACAGAAGCCCAAGCTCATGGCATTGTTGATCTCGTAGCGGTCGAAAATGAAAATACCGGGGATTTCGTGTAAATCCATTTCAAACCATAATTCGAATTTTCTGTGATTTGGTATTGAATAGAAAAAATTCATAATCATCAATCCAATCATCAGGTTAAGATCGATCTAAACCAACCCATTCCATTCTAATTCTATATATACATATATATATATACGATACGACATGCCAACTATTAAACAACTTATTAGAAACGCAAGACAGCCAATAAGAAATGTTACGAAATCTCCCGCTCTTAGAGGATGTCCTCAGCGTCGAGGAACATGTACTAGGGTGTATGTGCGACTCGTTCAGATCATGAGTTCGAACAAATGAGACAATTTTTCCAGTGTCAATGACCGGTACCAATGAATAGGGTAAATGGAAAAGATCTATCATATACCTATATTGTGTATGGAATTTATGGTTTCCATTGGTGCAAATCCAATCACCTAGATTTGAGATGAAAAGCAATTCCCCATTGGTAGCAAATAGTATCCATTAAGCGGAGGAAATAGTATTATAAGAAGCAAAAAGATTATGCTCCTATTGTTAAAAGAGCGGACTAAGAGGGTCAGCTACCTAGCCAACTTTCCTAATTAAATGCCGTCACTGTATAGATAACTCTTATTGTGAAAAGAGCTATTACTCTATAATTGATGGGTAGAGCCAAAGAGTGTGAACTATACAAGTTCACAATACCATTTGGTTAAATGAAAGAAGAGGCTCCGGTGTATAGAGAGGACCTCACCGTTTAAGAAGTAACCATAGAAACGATGGAACCCACTATTTTTTTTTAGTATCATTAGAATTTCTTATTTGCAGGTGAAATGCCTGGACGGAATAAAAAATTGTGGTCAGGAAGGTTATAGTAGCAAAAGCCATTGGAATTTATATTTTATATATCGGAATAATCCGTTTTGTTATTAATCGACCGTGAGAGGGGAAAAGGATGACTGAAAGAATCGAAATCAATTAGTTATTCATTAAGGTTTAATTTGATTCAATGACCAGAGTTAGACGGGGATATACAGCTCGGAGACGTCGAAC
This sequence comes from Musa balbisiana, assembly GCA_004837865.1. NCBI lineage: Eukaryota > Viridiplantae > Streptophyta > Magnoliopsida > Zingiberales > Musaceae > Musa > Musa balbisiana. The sequence goes on from PYDT01002161.1 coordinate 56,840, forward strand.
AAAAATTCGTTTATTTGCATCAACCTCTAGAGGAGCTCATTCAAGACTTACTCGAACGATTACTCAACAGAAAATGAGAGCTTTGGCTTCCTCTCATCGAGATAGAGGCAGGCAAAAGAGGGATTTTCGTCGTTTGTGGATCACTCGGATAAATGCAGTAACTCGTGAGAATAAGGTATTGTATAGTTATAGTAGATTAATACACAATCTGTACAAGAAGCAATTGCTTCTTAATCGTAAAATACCTGCACAAATAGCTATATCAAATAAGAATTGTCTTTACATGATTTCCAACAAGATCATCAAATAAAGTAGATTCTAAAGTAATTAAAGTAGATTCTAAAGTATATACAGTACAGGAATGATTGAAACAGAATTCCCCGGAGAAGGAACTCCGGGAAAATAGAATAAAAATAAATTAAGATAGTAATAGGAATGAACGAATATGTTTCAATAAAAAAAATTTTCTCCATTTTTTGTTTCTTATAACACAGGAACCCACTCTAGATTCTAGGCCTTTTCGAACAAAACATCAATCTGAGCTTGAGTTACAATTGGAGTTTTGAGTCAATTGAAGAGTATGTCTATTTATTTTTGGTTCTAGGACCAGTAGTTCTGGGGATCGACTCGGCTCTCTCAAATTGTTTCTCATTATTAAGAAAAGGTAACAAAGATAAAATACGGGCTTGCTTTATAGCAATAGTAATTAATCGTTGTTGTTTCAAAGTCAATCTATTCACCCGCCTAGATAATATTTTTCCTTGTTCACTAATAAATCGACTAATTAAACTCATGTTTCTATAATCGATTCGATCCCCCGATCCAATGGGGGCAAACGCCTACGAAAAGATCGCTTGGATTTACGAAAAGATTGCTTGGATTTATCCATGGTTTATTCCTTATTTCTAAATTATATTTCTTTATTCACTTCAGTTCAGATCCGACCAAAATAGGCTTTGATTTGTATACATTATGTATATTATATATGTTAAATATATGTTAAGTTCTTCCTCTTCCTTGGCGAGAGCGCACACGCGTTCTGTTCGATCTATTTCTTTATTTCTCCATGAATCGTATGCTTGTTACAATAGCGACAAATTTTCTCAATTCTAATCGACCAGGCGTATTGTGTCGATTCTTTTGAGTAATATATCTAGAAATACCTGGCGATTCTTTATTGACATCATTTCGGGCACAACTGGTACATTCCAAAATAACTATGACTCTGACATCTTTACCCTTGGCCATGAACCTCCTTTGAATTTTGGATCGGCTTAACTCTTCTATTTTCGATCCGAGCTGAAGAAGAAGAAAAGAACAAAAAAAAATCGATAGAAGTTACTAACTAGAAATGGAATTTCTAAGTATTTCGTTGCAATTATCATTTCATTATATAATGATAATTAATAGATAATTAATATTATATTAATGGAGTAACAATTTTAATAGAATAATAAAGTAATAGAATAATAAAGTAATAGAATAATAAAGTAATAGAATAATAAAGTAATAGAATAATAAAGTAATAGAATAATAAAGTAATAGAATAATAAAGTAATAGAATAATAAAGTAATAGAATAATAAAGTAATAGAATAATAAAGTAATAGAATAATAAAGTAATAGAATAATAAAGTAATAGAATAATAAAGTAATAGAATAATAAAGTAATAGAATAATAAAGTAATAGAATAATAAAGTAATAGAATAATAAAGTAATAGAATAATAAAGTAATAGAATAATAAAGTAATAGAATAATAAAGTAATAGAATAATAAAGTAATAGAATAATAAAGTAATAGAATAATAAAGTAATAGAATAATAAAGTAATAGAATAATAAAGTAATAGAATAATAAAGTAATAGAATAATAAAGTAATAGAATAATAAAGTAATAGAATAATAAAGTAATAGAATAATAAAGTAATAGAATAATAAAGTAATAGAATAATAAAGTAATAGAATAATAAAGTAATAGAATAATAAAGTAATAGAATAATAAAGTAATAGAATAATAAAGTAATAGAATAATAAAGTAATAGAATAATAAAGTAATAGAATAATAAAGTAATAGAATAATAAAGTAATAGAATAATAAAGTAATAGAATAATAAAGTAATAGAATAATAAAGTAATAGAATAATAAAGTAATAGAATAATAAAGTAATAGAATAATAAAGTAATAGAATAATAAAGTAATAGAATAATAAAGTAATAGAATAATAAAGTAATAGAATAATAAAGTAATAGAATAATAAAGTAATAGAATAATAAAGTAATAGAATAATAAAGTAATAGAATAATAAAGTAATAGAATAATAAAGTAATAGAATAATAAAGTAATAGAATAATAAAGTAATAGAATAATAAAGTAATAGAATAATAAAGTAATAGAATAATAAAGTAATAGAATAATAAAGTAATAGAATAATAAAGTAATAGAATAATAAAGTAATAGAATAATAAAGTAATAGAATAATAAAGTAATAGAATAATAAAGTAATAGAATAATAAAGTAATAGAATAATAAAGTAATAGAATAATAAAGTAATAGAATAATAAAGTAATAGAATAATAAAGTAATAGAATAATAAAGTAATAGAATAATAAAGTAATAGAATAATAAAGTAATAGAATAATAAAGTAATAGAATAATAAAGTAATAGAATAATAAAGTAATAGAATAATAAAGTAATAGAATAATAAAGTAATAGAATAATAAAGTAATAGAATAATAAAGTAATAGAATAATAAAG
>PYDT01000163.1:0-32500 GCA_004837865.1 Musa balbisiana
GTCTAGTTCTAAACGAGTTCTAAAACGAGTTCTAAAACGAATAGTTCTAGTTCTAAAACGAATAGTTCTAGTTCTAAAACGAACAGTTCTAGTTCTAAAAGAATAATGAAGAACTGAAAAAGGGAACCAAATTTCTTTATTTGAATTGAGGAAGGGAAAAGTACATGAACCAAATGAAAATGATATTAGTCAAAATCAAAATCAAAAAAATATTAGTCAAAATCAAAATCAAAAAAATATTAGTCAAAATCAAAATGAAAAAATATTAGTCAAAATCAAAAAAATATTAGTCAAAATCAAAAAAATATAGTCAAAATCAAAATCAAAATCAAAAAAATATTAGTCAAAATCAAAATGAAAAAATATTAGTCAAAATCAAAATGAAAAAAATATTAGTCAAAATCAAAAAAATATTAGTCAAAATCAAAATGAAAAAATATTAGTCAAAATCAAAATCAAAATCAAAAAAATATTAGTCAAAATCAAAATGAAAAAATATTAGTCAAAATCAAAATGAAAAAATATTAGTCAAAATCAAAAAAATATTAGTCAAAATCAAAAAAATATTAGTCAAAATCAAAAAAATATTAGTCAAAATCAAAATCAAAAAAATATTAGTCAAAATCAAAATCAAAAAAATATTAGTCAAAATCAAAAAAATATTAGTCAAAATCAAAAAAATATTAGTCAAAATCAAAATGAAAAAATATTAGTCAAAATCAAAAAAATATTAGTCAAAATCAAAATGAAAAAATATTAGTCAAAATCAAAAAAATATTAGTCAAAATCAAAAAAATATTAGTCAAAATCAAAATGAAAAAATATTAGTCAAAATCAAAAAAATATTAGTCAAAATCAAAATCAAAAAAATATTAGTCAAAATCAAAATGAAAAAATATTAGTCAAAATCAAAATCAAAAAAATATTAGTCAAAATCAAAATGAAAAAATATTAGTCAAAATCAAAATGAAAAAATATTAGTCAAAATCAAAATCAAAAAAATATTAGTCAAAATCAAAATGAAAAAATATTAGTCAAAATCAAAATGAAAAAATATTAGTCAAAATCAAAATCAAAATGAAAAAATATTAGTCAAAATCAAAATGAAAAAAATATTAGTCAAAATCAAAATGAAAAAATATTAGTCAAAATCAAAAAAATATTAGTCAAAATCAAAATGAAAAAATATTAGTCAAAATCAAAAAAATATTAGTCAAAATCAAAAAAATATTAGTCAAAATCAAAATCAAAAAAATATTAGTCAAAATCAAAATGAAAAAATATTAGTCAAAATCAAAATGAAAAAATATTAGTCAAAATCAAAAAAATATTAGTCAAAATCAAAATCAAAAAAATATTAGTCAAAATCAAAAAAATATTAGTCAAAATCAAAAAAATATTAGTCAAAATCAAAAAAATATTAGTCAAAATCAAAATGAAAAAATATTAGTCAAAATCAAAAAAATATTAGTCAAAATCAAAAAAATATTAGTCAAAATCAAAAAAATATTAGTCAAAATCAAAAAAATATTAGTCAAAATCAAAAAAATATTAGTCAAAATCAAAATCAAAATCAAAATCAAAAAAATTTTTTGATTGGATGGAATGAATCGAATTTTCTACATATCAAATCTAGAACCTTGGTTCTTCCCAGAATTTGTGTTACCTTTTGATGCATATAAGATTAAAAACGTGGATCAGACAATCAAATTACTTCTTATAATAGTATTATGAAAAGATATTAGTCAAAATCAAAATGAAAATGATATTAGTCAAAATCAAAATGAAAAAATATTAGTCAAAATCAAAATCAAAAAAATATTAGTCAAAATCAAAATCAAAAAAATATTAGTCAAAACAAAATCAAAAAAATATTAGTCAAAATCAAAAAAATATAGTCAAAATCAAAATCAAAAAAATATTAGTCAAAATCAAAAAAATATTAGTCAAAATCAAAAAAATATAGTCAAAATCAAAAAAATATTAGTCAAAATCAAAATGAAAATGATATTAGTCAAAATCAAAATGAAAAAAAAAAATATTAGTCAAAATCAAAATCAAAAAAATATTAGTCAAAATCAAAAAAATATAGTCAAAATCAAAAAAATATAGTCAAAATCAAAATCAAAAAAATATTAGTCAAAATCAAAAAAATATAGTCAAAATCAAAAAAATATAGTCAAAATCAAAAAAATATAGTCAAAATCAAAAAAAAAAAAAAAAAAAAAATCCAAGAAAAATAAGGAAGGAGAACTAGATTTGTTCCTGAAAAAATTTTTTATTTTTCAATTAAGATGGGATGACCCCTTGAATCAAAAAAATTTTTAATAAGGGCTCGATATATTGTCTCCTACTTAGATTGATAAAATCCACGGGAATATATATCTCGAGTCAAAGAGGAGAGATACATCTGGATGTAATGCTGATTCAGAAAGATAAAGCCGACAGAATTAATAAAAAGGGGAATATGTAATGACGAAACCATGTACTATCTTTAGAAGGGAGGAAGAGTGTTATATATCAAACCATAAGTATTCATGGGCGATAGAGTAACCAATTAATAGAAACATAAATAAAGAAAAAAGATAGTTGCTAAGAAGACTTTTAAACATCCCGGACGACAGGCAATCATATTTGTGAATGGGGGATTCAGTCATATAATTTCTTGTTCCTGAAAATATCGATTCCAGACGTCGTATGAGAATGAGAATTCTATTTGTGTAAAATCTCATAATTCGGAATTTGAATAGAAAGCAAGTATTTGCAACGAAACCAACATACGAAACTCTGACAATTTTGAAATGCGGACAACGTCTTAATACGGATTTAAATAATAAGTAGAAGAAATTGTTTTTGCCAATTACGATTAGAAGATTGAGCTTGTATGAATCGCTATTGGTTTGATACCAATAATGGTAGTCGTTTCAGTATGTCAAGGATACGTATGTATCCACGATTCGAATATTTAATAGTATATTTCCTATATATCACATGCCGTTTTCAGTAAATAAAAACCGAAAGATGTACGCATATGGTGTGTACGTTTTCTGGTACATGATACGTATTTACTTGTGTATCAATTCAATTGAATTCTAGAAAGAAATCTACAGAATCTTTTTAGGTGCAAGAAATCATTCTCTTCGTAAATGCAGAAATATATTATCCTTTTCTAATATATTATCCTTTTCTTTTCTATCTAAATCAAATGGAAAATTTGATTTAGATAGAAACGGATAAATCTAAATTTTTGCGTGTACTAGATTCAAAAAAATTGACATAATATAATAATTATTATTTTATTTTTCCTGATCGGTAAAATCCATGGCATGGAAAAGAAAAGAAAAAGATAAAAAAGTTTTATGGTCAAAAATTCATTCATTTCACTTCTTCCACAAGAAGAAAAAGAAGAAAACAGGGGTTCTGTTGAATTTCAAGTATTAAGTTTCACCAATAAGATACGAAGACTTACTTCACATTTGGAATTGCACAAAAGAGATTTTTTATCACAAAGAGGTCTACAAAAAATTCTGAGAAAAACGTCAACGTCTGCTGGCTTATTTGTCAAAGAAAAATAGAGCGCGTTATAAGAAATGAATGACCAGTTGGATATTCGGGAGCCAAAAAATCGTTAATTAAATCGTTTGAATTAGTATAGTATGTTATTAGATTTTTTATTTTGATGAACCTCCTACTTTTTTGAGGAATTCATGAAATAATGAATTAAGGAAGAAAAGATATGACTGTACCGGCTACAAAAAAAGATTTCATGATAGGAATTGGGTCCTCACCACCCATCAATGCATGGTGTTCTTCGACTGATCGTTACTCTCGATGGTGAAGATGTTATTGACTGTGAACCCATATTGGGCTATTTACCAGAGGGATGGAAAAAATAGCGGAAAACCGAACAAGTATACAAATATCTGCCTTATGTAACACGTTGGGATTATTTAGTACTATGTCACAGAGGCAATAACGGTAAATGCACCAGAACAACTGGAAAATGTTCAAGTACCTAAAAGGGCTAGCTATATCAGAGTAATTATGCTGGAGCTGAGCCGTATAGCTTTCTCATTTGTTATGGCTTGGGCCTTTTATGGCGGATATCGGCGCGCAGACTCCTTTTTCTATATTTTCAGAGAGAGAGAATTGATATATGATTTATTCGAAGCCGCCACAGGTATGCGAATGATTGAATAATGGTTCGCATCGGAGGAGTAGCTGCCGATCTACCTTATGGCGGGCTAGATAAACTGTTGGATTTTTGCGATTATTTTTAACAGGAATTGTTGAATATCAAAAACTCATTACGCGAAATCCCATTTTTTTGGAGCGAGTCGAAGGAGTGGGCATTATTGGTGTAGAGGATGCATAAATTGGGGTTTATCAGGACCGATGTACGAGCTTAGGGAACACAATGGGATTTCGTAAACTTGATAATTATGAGTGTTACAATGAATTCGATTGGAAGTCCGAATGCAAAAAGAAGGAGATTCGTTAGCTCGTTATTAGTACCCCCGAATCCCCCCCCCCCCCCCCCCCCCCCCCCCCCCCCCCTCCCCCCCCCCCCCGTGAAATGAGGGAATCTATAAAAATAATTCAACAGGCTCTAGAAGGAATTCCTGGAGGACCCTATGAGAATTTAGAAGTCCGACGCTTTGATAGAGCAAAAAATTCCGAATGGAATGATTTTGAATATAGATTTATTAGTAAAAAACCTTCACCCAATTTGAATTGTCGAAACAAGAACTTTACGTGAGAGTAGAAGCCCCAAAAGGGGAATTAGGACTTTTATTTGATAGGAGATAATAGGTTTCCCTTGGAGATGGAAAATTCGTCCACCCGGCTTCCTAAATTTGCAATTCTTCCTCAGCTAGTTAAAGAATGAATTGGCTGATATCATGACGATTACTAGGTAGTATAGATATCATTATGGGAGAGGTTGATCGTTGAAATGCATAATGATACGACAGAAGTACAAACTATAATTCTTTTTCTATATCGGAATCCTTAAATGGAAGTATATGGACTCATATGGATCTTTGTACCATTTTGACCCTTATATTGGGAATTACAATAGGGGTACTAGTAATTGTGTGGTTAGAAAGAGAAATATCTGCAGCGATACAACAACGTATGTGGCCTGAATATGCCGGCCCCTTGGGAATTCTTCAGCTCTAGCAGATGGAACTAAACTACTTTTTAAAGAAGACCTTCTCCCATCCTAGAGGAGAGGTCTGTTTGTGTAGTATTGGACGTCTATAGTGGTCATCTCAATTCTACTAAGTATTTAGTAATTCCTTTTTGGGTATCGCCCTCATTTTAGCCGATCTCAGTATAGGTGTTTTTTTATGGGTCGCCATTTCAAGTATTGCCTCCTATTGGGCTTCTTATGTTCAGGATACGGATCGCAATAATAAATATTCCTTTTCAGGTGGTCTACGAAGCTGCTGCTCAATCTATTAGTTAGAAATACCATTAACTCTATGTGTGTTATCAATATCTCTACGTGTGATTCGTTGAACATGAACTTTATACTTCTTTCCTAGAAGTAAAGGAAAGAAGTTGAATGTAATGTATTGAATAGGTATTTTATTTTTTATTCATCATTCGGGTCAATGAGTTAAACCAGATAGTATATGAGTGAAACAAAACAACTTAGAAGTTTGCAGTAAGAAGATAAAATCTCATTTCATATGTACAAGACTAAAGTTGAAGTAAACATAAGCAGTGTAAACTGTTTACCCCAAGATTAAGATTCTTTCATTAGTCATCATATCTTGAAGCGGGTGTAAAAGATCAACTGTATGGAGTTTTCATTACTGTCTTGTATTATTACCATGCCGTAGATCAATCAAAAATCAGTGGACGGTTAGGAACACCAAAGTGCACAAGGATTAGTAATAGAGATAATGTAAGGTATAAACAAAAAGAGATATTTCTACATAAAAAAAAAAATAAAAATTATAAAAAAAATAAAAAATGAATAACGATATTGATGCATAAAATAAATAAAAGAATAGATAAGAAGAGATTCGTCCACCTCCCTAGATTGATTCCTTCCCCTATAAAAAACTTGCAATGCCAACCCCATTTGTAATTCCATCAATTATATATCTATCAAAAAACTGAGTTAGTTCGGTTTAATCCCTTATACCCATGGTAAAAACCCTAGTATAAAACATGTCTATGTTAACCACGATTATATGACCAATTGTATATCCATTTTGATTTGGTCCAAGATAATTCTTTTAGGACCACCTTTTACAAATGAATTGATAAAGTTCAAATCCGTAAAAATGAATAAGCAGACCCATATAAGATATATGCTATGATAGTCCGGGAAATAGCTATACTTACTGAAAAAATTGCATTTGTAAAAATTCATACCCAGTCCACAGAATTACTCGAATTTGGATGGAAAAGGTTTGTGAGTGGAGTTAACCATTGGATAATATATCCAAATCTATTACTCCTTGATCAAAATGAATTCCTATTGATCCAACAAACAAAGTAAATAATACCAATATAAGCAGAGGACAATAGCATAGTATTGTCCACTTCGCGAGGGTACATGTAAGTGTACTTTTTTTTCCGAAAGAAGTATTAAAGTATCGTATGCATTTTTTTTAGATTATTATCAAATTTATACATATCCTTTGAAAAAAAGAAGACCTTATTATTCATTGTTGATAAAGGTAAATTTTCTATTGACTGCTTGGGGTACCTCCTTCCCCATAGAGATATTGAATAGGACCGACTATTTTTTGTGCTACTGTAATCTTGAAAATGAACGCGCAATGTCATCAAAGGTAAGTAAATACACCCCGAAACATATAAATGCAAGTCAATCCTGCTGTGAAACAAGCTATTATTGCGAAAATTGGTGGAATACAACCAACTATCATAAGAATTTCATCTTTGGACCAAAACAAGCAAGAGGTGGAATACCGCAAATAGAAAGTGTACCTAATAAAAAAGTAGTTCTTGTAATTGGAACATATCTTCTTAAACCACCCATAAGAGCCATATTCTGACTTTTTTCTGGCGAATATCCGACAATAGGTTCCATTGAATGAATCATAGATCCGGATCCCAAAAACAATAAAGCTTAGAATAGGCATGAGTGATCAAATGGAATAAAGCAGCTCGATAAGAACCTATACCTAGAGCTAACATAATAAACCAATTGAGACTTGAGAATAGGCTAAACTTCTTTTTATATCTCTTGAGCAAGAGCCAAAGTAGCTCCTAGTGTACTGTTATTACACCTATTAAAGATATGAAATTCATACGTAAGGTATAGCTATGAAAATAGGAAGAAGTCGAGCTACAAGAAAAATTCCTGCTGCTACCATAGTAGCAGCGTGTATAAGAGCCGAGATGGGAGTGGGTCCTTCCATGGCATCGGGTAACCATACGTGAAGGGGAATTGTGCGGATTTAGCAACTGCACCAATGAATAATAAAGAGGCACACAAAGTAGCAAATAAAGAACTGACCCCATTATTATGGATCAAGTTATTAGTTATTTCGAACAAATCCCGAAATTCTAAACTACCTGTTATCCAATAAAAACCTAAAATTCCTAATAATAAACCAAAATCCTATTAATAAATAGGAACACATCCCCACCAGTTCCCAAAAAATATAAATTTGTATCAAATTGGAACTGGTAACTAATCCCAACATGGAAGCATTGAAAAAAAAAAAAAAAAAAAAAAAAAAAAAAAAAAAAAAAAAAAAAAAAAAAAAAAAAAAAAAAAAAAAAAAAAAAAAAAAAAAAAAAAAAAAAAAAAAAAAAAAAAAAAAAAAAAAAAAAAAAAAAAAAAAAAAAAAAAAAAAAAAAAAAAAAAAAAAAAAAAAAAAAAAAAAAAAAAAAAAAAAAAAAAAAAAAAAAAAAAAAAAAAAAAAAAAAAAAAAAAAAAAAAAAAAAAAAAAAAAAAAAAAAAAAAAAAAAAAAAAAAAAAAAAAAAAAAAAAAAAAAAAAAAAAAAAAAAAAAAAAAAAAAAAAAAAAAAAAAAAAAAAAAAAAAAAAAAAAAAAGGATTTTTAGCTGCAGTAAAGGCTTTTTCCTTAGCTAAATCGGTTTCCACCGGACGTTCAAAAAGTTTTTTTGTGCAACAAACAAATAATAAAGTCTTGGAATAATCGGAATTGACATACTCGAAGAACTTCGAATTTTTTAAGATGAACGATTCACATTAATTAATGTATTGAACTCTTCAATATCAATATGAGTTAGAACTAGCTGTTGTAGTATGTAGATGTGGTATGTAGAATAAAGGTATGTATATCGAATTCTGAATATTTTTTTCTATCTACTTTTCACAATAGAAAAATATTTTTCTATTGTGAAAAGTAGAGTATGATTACGATAGAAATGAAAATTCTTTTGTTTCTTATATGCCTAACAAAAACCAAATTTGTTTGGTAAATCTTACCATTATATATATAATGAAGAGTATTAATACTCTAATGGTACTAAGGAATGATACTAAGGTGTCGAAATCGTTAGAAAATTTCAAATTCTTTTGATTTAGTGATGAAATTGTTATACATATGAAATTTTAATCATTCTACTATTCTAGTCTAGTCTTAGTAGAATATTCTATTCTGGTAATTTATAGCCATATTATATAGTATAATAAGAAAAATAGTATAATAATAAAAAAGAGTTATATCAAAAGGAGTACTTGATTCTAATATAGATACTATGATCCATATTTAATTTAAATAAAAAGGACCTAGTTATCCTATTTGTTCATTTTTTTATAGTAATTCCCTAACTCCCTCTGTAACTCCTTCTGAAACTGATTGATTGGATTCCAATACAATAAGGAAAACTTATGTTTTGATTGGATTCCAATACAATAAGGAAAACTTATGTTTTGATTGGATTCCAATACAATAAGGAAAACTTATGTTTTGATTGGATTCCAATACAATAAGGAAAACTTATGTTTTGATTGGATTCCAATACAATAAGGAAAACTTATGTTTTGATTGGATTCCAATACAATAAGGAAAACTTATGTTTTGATTGGATTCCAATACAATAAGGAAAACTTATGTTTTGATTGGATTCCAATACAATAAGGAAAACTTATGTTTTGATTGGATTCCAATACAATAAGGAAAACTTATGTTTTGATTGGATTCCAATACAATAAGGAAAACTTATGTTTTGATTGGATTCCAATACAATAAGGAAAACTTATGTTTTGATTGGATTCCAATACAATAAGGAAAACTTATGTTTTGATTGGATTCCAATACAATAAGGAAAACTTATGTTTTGATTGGATTCCAATACAATAAGGAAAACTTATGTTTTGATTGGATTCCAATACAATAAGGAAAACTTATGTTTTGATTGGATTCCAATACAATAAGGAAAACTTATGTTTTGATTGGATTCCAATACAATAAGGAAAACTTATGTTTTGATTGGATTCCAATACAATAAGGAAAACTTATGTTTTGATTGGATTCCAATACAATAAGGAAAACTTATGTTTTGATTGGATTCCAATACAATAAGGAAAACTTATGTTTTGATTGGATTCCAATACAATAAGGAAAACTTATGTTTTGATTGGATTCCAATACAATAAGGAAAACTTATGTTTTGATTGGATTCCAATACAATAAGGAAAACTTATGTTTTGATTGGATTCCAATACAATAAGGAAAACTTATGTTTTGATTGGATTCCAATACAATAAGGAAAACTTATGTTTTGATTGGATTCCAATACAATAAGGAAAACTTATGTTTTGATTGGATTCCAATACAATAAGGAAAACTTATGTTTTGATTGGATTCCAATACAATAAGGAAAACTTATGTTTTGATTGGATTCCAATACAATAAGGAAAACTTATGTTTTGATTGGATTCCAATACAATAAGGAAAACTTATGTTTTGATTGGATTCCAATACAATAAGGAAAACTTATGTTTTGATTGGATTCCAATACAATAAGGAAAACTTATGTTTTGATTGGATTCCAATACAATAAGGAAAACTTATGTTTTGATTGGATTCCAATACAATAAGGAAAACTTATGTTTTGATTGGATTCCAATACAATAAGGAAAACTTATGTTTTGATTGGATTCCAATACAATAAGGAAAACTTATGTTTTGATTGGATTCCAATACAATAAGGAAAACTTATGTTTTGATTGGATTCCAATACAATAAGGAAAACTTATGTTTTGATTGGATTCCAATACAATAAGGAAAACTTATGTTTTGATTGGATTCCAATACAATAAGGAAAACTTATGTTTTGATTGGATTCCAATACAATAAGGAAAACTTATGTTTTGATTGGATTCCAATACAATAAGGAAAACTTATGTTTTGATTGGATTCCAATACAATAAGGAAAACTTATGTTTTGATTGGATTCCAATACAATAAGGAAAACTTATGTTTTGATTGGATTCCAATACAATAAGGAAAACTTATGTTTTGATTGGATTCCAATACAATGAAGATTCTTTTGTTTTCTTATATGCCTAACAAAAACCAATTGTTGTTGGTAAATCTTTTAGGCTCATATCTATATAATGAAGAGTATAATACTCTAATAGGTACTAAGGAATGATACTAAGGTGTCGAACTCCGTTAGTGAAATATTTTCAACTCTTTTGATTTTCGTGATGAAATTGTTATACATATGAAATTTTAATCCTGGTTATTTAATTTTCTTCTTGAAACAAATAAATCTTTTCAGTTTTGTTGAATCTATGAAATAAAATCGGATAAATAAAAAACGAATCAAAAAATAGAAAAGGAACAATTCTTAGTTCTATACCTCAAACCTCGACCGACAACAAAACTATTGAGTTCTAACTGTTTTGGAAGAACTTAGTTTCTAGTACGCGAAAGTTTATTATTAAAACTAAACTTACAATGATCCCAACTAAAGATTATTTTTTTTGAATATAGATTCAAATAGGATTGAATAGAGATTAAAATAGGAATTTAAATGAATCTTTATTTATCGATTCTAATGTTTACTAAACTATATTGAATCCTTGATTCTCGACGATTCAACGTGAATTGACTATTATTATTTCAAGTAAGCCGCCATGGTGAAATTGGTAGACACGCTGCTCTTAGGAAGCAGTGCTAGAGCATCTCGGTTCGAGTCCGAGTGGCGGCATCCTATAAATCCTAGAAAATAAATCCTCTAAAAGAGACACAACGAATCCTATAATGTATTCAATTCTCGATTTCAATTCTCTAATGGGACCCCCCCTTTTATGATATTTACAACTTTAGAACATATATTAACTCATATCTCTTTTTCGATAATTTCAATTGTGATTACGATTCATTTAATGATCTTATTAGTCCGCGAAATCGTAGGATTGCGTGATTCATTGGAAAAAGGGATGATAGCCACTTTTTTCTCTATAACAGGATTATTAGTTTCTCGTTGGGTTTCTTCAGGACATTTTCCATTAAGTAATTTATACGAGTCATTAATCTTCCTTTCGTGTAGTTTCTCCATTATTCATATGATTTCCAAGATGGGGAACCATAAAAATGATTTAAGCACAATAACCGCACCAAGTACCATTTTTACACAAGGCTTTGCCACGTCGGGTTTTTTAACTGAAATGCATCAATCCGCAATATTAGTACCTGCTCTACAATCTCAGTGGTTAATGATGCACGTAAGTATGATGTTATTAAGCTATGCAGCTCTTTTATGCGGATCATTATTATCAGTCGCTCTTCTAGTCATTACATTTCGAAAAAACATCGATATTTTTTGTAAAGGTAATAATTTCTTAATTAAGCCATTTTTCTTTGGTGAGATTCAATATTTGAATGAAAAAGAAGTGTTTTTAAAAACACTTCTTTTCTTTCATTTCGAAATTATTATAAATATCAATTGACTCAACGTTTGGATTATTGGAGTTATCGTGTCATTAGTTTAGGATTTACCTTTTTAACCATAGGCATTCTTTGTGGAGCAGTATGGGCTAATGAGGCATGGGGATCTTATTGGAATTGGGACCCCAAAGAAACTTGGGCTTTTATTACTTGGACCATATTCGCGATTTATTTACATACTAGAACTAGAATACATATTAGAAGTAGAACAAATCAAAGTTTGAAAAGTACGAATTCGGCACTTGTGGCTTCTATAGGATTTCTTATAATTTGGATATGTTATTTTGGAATCAATCTATTAGGAATAGGTCTACATAGTTATGGTTCATTCACATTAACATCTACTTGAATAAACTACACAGATAAATAATTGAATAAACTACATAAAGAATACATAAGAACATCATCCCATATATATATATAAAGCTTCTTGTTTGTGCGAGTTTTTGAGAACCGTTTGAATCATTCCTTATTCAAAACGGTTCTCAAAAACTAAAAATGCATCTCATTACAATTCTAATTCACTTTGTTCTTTTGCATTGTACAGCGAACGATTTTAAAAATCTCAAAATCAAAGACAAAAATTCGATTTCCGTATTATTAATGAAAGACTATCGATGAAAGTAATTAGATAGGATAGCTTGCACCCTGTCAACTGATAGCGAGAGAACGAAATCCGGATAAATACCAATACCTATTACGGGTAGAAAGATACAGATTGAAACAAATAGTTCTCGTGGTCCAGAATCCGCAAAATTAGAGTTTGGAACATTGAATAGCTTGTATCCATAGAACATCTGACGTAACATAGATAATAAATAAATAGGAGTTAATATCATTCCAATTGCCATTACAAAAGTAATTAGCATTTTGGGCATTAAAAGGTATTTTGGACTAGTAATTATTCCAAAAAATACTAATAATTCCGCAACAAAACCACTCATTCCTGGCAATGCAAGAGAAGCCATCGAAAAACTACTGAACATGGTAAATAGTTTTGGCATTGGGATCGATATCCCCCCCATTTCGTCGAGATAAACAAGACGTATTCTATCACAACTCGTTCCTGCCAAGAAAAAAAGCGCAGCACCAATAAATCCATGAGAGAGTATTTGTAAAATGGCACCGTTGAGTCCCATTCCGGTTATAGAACCAATTCCTATAATTGTGAAACCCATGTGAGATACAGAGGAATAGGCTATTCTTTTTTTTAAATTCCGTTGACCGAGAGAGGTTGAAGCTGCATAGATTATTTGAATCGTTCCCACTATTACCAACCAGGGAGAAAATATAGAATGAGCGTGGGGTAATAATTCCATGTTGATCCGAATAAGTCCATATGCGCCCATTTTTAATAAGATTCCAGCTAGAAGCATACATGTACTGTAATGTGCTTCTCCATGGGTATCTGGTAACCACGTATGTAGGGGTATAATCGGCGATTTGACAGCATAAGCAATAAGGAATCCAAAATATAATATTATTTCCAATGCCACAGGATATGATTGATTAGTTAATTTTGAAAAATCTAATGTGGGTTCATTAGGGCCATATAAACCCATACCTAGAACTCCTATTAAGAGAAAAATGGAGCCCCCCGCAGTGTACAAAATAAACTTTGTGGCCGAGTAGAGACGTTTCTTTCCTCCCCACATGGATAAAAGTAAATAAACAGGAATTAATTCTAACTCCCACAGCATGAAAAAAAGTAAAAGGTCTCGAGAAGAAAATAATCCTATCTGACCGCTGTACATTGCTAACATGAGAAAATAGAACAATCGCGAATTTCGAGTAACTGGCCAAGCCGCTAAGGTAGCTAAAGTAGTGATAAATCCTGTCAGTAAAATAGGTCCTATGGAAAGCCCATCGATTCCCAGTTTCCAGTGAAAATCAAAAATATCTATCCATTTTAAATCTTCCTCCAATTGGGTTAATGGATCGTCCAATTGGAAATGATAACAGAAAACATAGGTCGTTAGAAGGAGCTCCAACGAGCATATACATATAGCATACCATCTAAACATCTTATTTCCTTTATGAGGAAGAAAGAAAATGGAAGAACCGACGGATATCGGCAAAACAACAAGTATTGTTAACCAAGGAAAATAACTCGTTATAAAGACAAGATACGTTTTGACCAGAAAAACCCGTGCTCGGAATAGAATAATATATTTTCTCGAGTACGGGCTTTTGTCGGTAAAGAGGAATCAATTGATTCAAGTGGATTTTTTTGTAACGTATCAATAACCTAGACCCATGCTGCGAGTTGTTTCATATGATAAATAAACACGGACACTCAAAAAATCCGTTGGACAGGCGGATTCACATCTCTTACAACCCACACAGTCCTCGGTTCTTGGTGCGGAAGCAATTTGCTTAGCTTTACATCCGTCCCAAGGTATCATTTCCAATACATCTGTGGGGCAGGCTCGTACACATTGAGTACACCCTATACATGTATCATAAATTTTTACTGAATGTGACATTGGATCTATAAATTCCAGGTTTGAACATCAAAAATTTTCAATCTGGTAGAAAATTAGTATTTATATTATAGACACCAGACGAAGCAGTGGTTTATTAAAATTTTAAGAATCAATATATTTCTAAATCTGTTCATGAGAAAAAGCCAAGAGACTTTGATTTCCGTTTCAAAAATCATGATCATACGAGCCACATGTGTAAATTAAAATTGGCCGACAAAACAAATTGATCAATCATTCAAATCAATATTTCAATATTCATATTTGAAATATGAATATATAAAAATAAAACTAAATTATATTCATATTTGAAATATGAATATATAAAAATAAAACTAAATTAGTAATTTAATTTATTTTCGTAATATGATTAACATATTATTATTTAATAATATTATTTTTATTATTTTATTATAATATTTATAATATTATACAGTATATTATTATTATAATATTTATAATATTATACAGTATATTTATATTATTATATAATAACAATAACAGTATATTATTATATAATACATTAAAAATACAATAATACATTAAAATACATTAAACATTAAAATACATTAAAATTAAAATACATTAAAATTTGAAATACATTAAAATTAAATACATTAAAACTAAATAAAATAAACAAATAAAAACGAAATAAAAAAATTATAATACCAATAAAATTAAGAATATAATTATTTTCCATTAATGGAATATGAAAGTGAAAGAATAGAAAAAGAATAGAAAAATATTCCAATTTAATTTTTATTTTCTTATGCTTTATCATGTTGTGCGGTGTCTTGATTTATATGATCATTATAACTGATTATTCAATATATGATCATGATAATTATCACTAATTATTCAACAAATTCGATTGATTGATACGAGTTGATTTTCTGTTTCGATGAATCGACGAAACAATAGCTAGACCAATAGCTGCTTCAGCAGCTGCAACAGCTATAATAAAGATTGAGAAAATGTTTCCTTTTAATTGGCGACTATCAAATATATCAGAAAATGTTACAAGATTAATATATTAACCGAATTTAGTATAAGCTCAAGACACATAAGTGCTCTAACCATGTTTCGACTTGTGATCAATCCATAGAGACCGATAGAAAATAAATAAACACTCAAAAAAAGTACATGCTCGAACATCATTGACTAACTCCTTATCAATCTCGATTCATTTCAATATGAACAATTCAAGCGATTCGATTTTTTATTTATTTAGAACTTCTAATTCTAAAAACTTTTTAATTCTTTTAAAATTCTAAGTATTTATTATTGGCGAGCCATAGTAATTGCACCTATCAAGGAAACTAAAAGAATTATAGAAATTAGTTCAAAGGGAAGATAAAAATCTGTCGATAAATGAATCCCAATTTGTTGAACGTTACTTATTAGGTCCTGTTCTATAATCTGGTTTGATCTTGTAGTCCAAATAATTCCGTACCATGACGTATCTGGTATAGTAGTAATTAGTGAAAAAAGAATACTTGTACAAACCAGTGAAGTGACTCCATCTCCAATGGTCCAAAAATACGAATCATTGGAATATTCTGAACCATTCATGAACATTACCGCAAATATGATTAAGACATTTACGGCTCCCACATAAATAAGTAGCTGTGCGGCAGCTACAAAAAAAGAGTTCGATGGAATGTAGAATAAGGATATACAAACAAGAACCAATCCCAACGAAAAAGCAGAATAAATAGGATTGGTAAGTAATACTACCCCCAGACCCCCTAGTATAAGAACTGACCCCAGAAATGCTACAAGAATATCATGTATTGGTCCAGGTAAATCCATTATGTATAATATGTAAAAAAAATATAAGTCAAATCATGACCTTACTAAATGGTCCAGGAAAGGAAAAGGGTTACCCCATTTTTTATTGTATATGATATGTTCCTATTTATTGTATATGATATGTTCCTAATTGAATTAAATCTTAATATGGATTAATTTTATATTAATTTTATATATGGATATTAATCATTTTATATATAGATTATATATAGATATTAATTTTATATATAGATTAGATATAATTATTAATAGATATTAATTTTATATATAGATATAATTATTTTATTGGGCCAATCCTACTTACTTTTTATCCAAAAGAAAAAGAATAAAAAAAGTAGTTGAAATTGTATATTTCGAAATTCCCGTGAGAAATATATTATCAGTTTAAATCAAAGAGTGGTTCTCACCAATCTATAGTTACTAATTATTATTTGTAGTTACTGACCAATTATTATTTAATAATTATTTGTAGTTACTGACCAACCAAAATAAAAAAGTTTTGATCTTTTATATCAAAACAAAATCTTAGTAATCGGTAATCGTTCTTGAATCAAAGGGTTTATCTTTATCTATTTTGATTTGAGTCGAATTCATAACTGTTTGAATTGTGTAATCTCCAATTACTGACATTGGTAACCGACTCAAAGCAATTTGATTATAATTCAATTCGTGACGATCATAAGTAGAAAGCTCATATTCTTCAGTCATGGATAAACAGTTTGTTGGACAATACTCGACACAGTTACCACAAAATATACAGACCCCGAAATCAATACTATAATTAAGCAATTGTTTCTTTTTCATATCTCTTTCCAATCTCCAATCAACAACAGGTAGATCTATTGGGCATACACGAACACATACTTCGCAAGCAATACATTTATCAAATTCAAAGTGAATTCGACCACGAAAACGCTCTGATGTAATTGATTTCTCATAAGGATATTGAATAGTTACAGGTAAACGGTTTGTGTGGGATAAGGTAATTATGAAACTTTGACCAATATACCTTGCAGCTCGTATTGTTTGTTGACCATAATTCATGAACCCAGTTACCATGGGAAACATATTGTAGATATCCATAAATAAATTGATGTTTCTTTCTCTTGTTTGAAAGAGGTTATGAATCTAGAATATCGTTATCGTATTCTGTTATTTATAGTGAAACAAGTTGGGAAGAGGTTGTCAATAATAGATTACCCAAAGAAATAGGTAAAAGAAATTTCCATCCAAGATTTAATAGCTGGTCCATTCTCATCCTAGGTAAAGTCCATCTTGTTGTGATAGAAATGAACAGAAACAAATAAGCTTTAACTAATGTAATAAAGATACCAATTGTCATTCCAAAGACTCCAGCTATTTTTTTTATTCCGAAAAGCTCAGGAATGGATATGTACGGAATAGATAAATTCCACCCACCTAAGTAAAGAACCGTTACGAATAACGAAGAAGCTAATAGATTTAGGTAAGAAGCAAGATAAAATAAACCAAATCTGATACCTGAATATTCGGTTTGATAACCTGCTACTAATTCCTCCTCCGCTTCTGGTAAATCAAAGGGCAATCTCTCACATTCAGCTAGAGAAGAAATTATGAAAACTATAAATCCTATGGGCTGACGCCATAGATTCCACCCCCAAAAGCCATATTTGGACTGTGCTTCAACTATATCAACTGTACTTGAACTGTTAGATAATTATAGTCGATAATAACATTACTGTTTCCATCGCTATTCCAAAACCGTACATGAGACCTCAGCTTCATACGGCTCCTCTATGGCCACAAATAAATGTAAGGACCGGTTCGATATTATCACCCCTTTCTTTTGGGGTAACTAGAATAAAGATATATCAGAGAGTCCAAAATTAAACCAATGGAATTCCGTTTGCTAGAATAAAAAAAGTGCTTCGGAATTAATCTCATCCCTTATGATAATAAAAATGTATTTTTCTTTGTTCGGTAATAACTCAGCCCTTCAATAAAATACTCGTTATATCAATAAATCTAAAGAATTTAAAGAATTAGGAATTGGTCCATTAATTGTGATAAAAATTCCACCCATATGGATGGGAAAAAAGAATAAATAAATAAAATATCTTTTTTTATTCATTCGATTATTACATTCGATTATTACATTCCATTTCTTTTGTTCCTGTTCTTCTATCTCAGAAGAGGGTACTTTGAAAAAATAAAAAAAAAAGAATAAGGGATTAATTCGTTCTGGATAGTCATTTATTTAATCAGTGAATAGGAGCATACTCTAGATCGGAATCGTAGGGAAGTACTGCTTGATCATTTCTACCAACTTAAAGTCCCTATTTTGATTCGTTATTCATTTTTTTATTTTTTTTATAATTTTTTTTTTTTTTTTTATGTAGAAATATCTCTTTTTTTTATACCTTACATTATCTCTATTACTAATCCTTTGTGCACTTTGGTGTTCCTAACCGTCCACTGATTTTTGATTGATCTACGGCATGGTAATAAATACAAGACAGTAATGAAAACTCCATACAGTTGATCTTTTACACCCGCTTCAAGATATGATGACTAATGAAAGAATCTTAATCTTGGGGTAAACAGTTTACACTGCTTATGTTTACTTCAACTTTATTCTTGTACATATGAAATGAGATTTTATCTTCTTACTGCAAACTTCTAAGTTGTTTTGTTTCACTCATATAACTATCTGGTTTAACTCATTGACCCGAATGATGAATAAAAAATAAAATACCTATTCAATACATTACATTCAACTTCTTTCCTTTACTTCTAGGAAAGAAGTATAAAGTTCATGTTCAACGAATCACACGTAGAGATATTGATAACACACATAGAGTTAATGGTATTTCATAACTAATAGATTGAGCAGCAGCTCGTAGACCACCTGAAAAGGAATATTTATTATTCGATCCGTATCCTGACATAAGAAGCCCAATAGGAGCAATACTTGAAATGGCGACCCATAAAAAAACACCTATACTGAGATCGGCTAAAATGAGGCGATACCCAAAAGGAATTACTAAATAACTTAGTAGAATTGATATGACCACTATAGACGGTCCAATACTAAACAAACGAACATCTCCTCTAGATGGGAGAAGGTCTTCTTTAAAAAGTAGTTTAGTTCCATCTGCTAGAGCTTGAAGAATTCCCAAGGGGCCGGCATATTCAGGCCCAATACGTTGTTGTATCGCTGCAGATATTTCTCTTTCTAACCACACAATTACTAGTACCCCTATTGTAATTCCCAATATAAGGGTCAAAATGGGTACAAAGATCCATATGAGTCCATATACTTCTTTTAAGGATTCCGATATAGAAAAAGAATTGATAGTTTGTACTTCTGTCGTATCAATTATCATTTCAACGATCAACCTCTCCCATAATGATATCTATACTACCTAGTATCGTCATGATATCAGCCAATTTCATTCTTTTAACTAGCTGAGGAAGAATTTGCAAATTTATGAAGCCGGGTGGACGAATTTTCCATCTCCAAGGGAAAACACTATTATCTCCTATCAAATAAATTCCTAATTCCCCTTTTGGGGCTTCTACTCTCACGTAAAGTTCTTGTTTCGACAATTCAAAATTGGGTGAAGGTTTTTTACTAATAAATCTATATTCAAAATCATTCCATTCGGAATTTTTTGCTCTATCAAAGCGTCGGACTTCTAAATTCTCATAGGGTCCTCCAGGAATTCCTTCTAGAGCCTGTTGAATTATTTTTATAGATTCCCTCATTTCACCGATTCGTACTAAATAACGAGCTAACGAATCTCCTTCTTTTTGCCATTGGACTTCCCAATCGAATTCATTGTAACACTCATAATTATCAATTTTACGAAGATCCCATTGTGTTCCAGAAGCTCGTAACATCGGTCCTGATAAACCCCAATTTATTGCTTCCTCTACACCAATAATGCCCACTCCTTCGACTCGCTCCAAAAAAATGGGATTTCGCGTAATGAGTTTTTGATATTCAACAATTCCTGTTAAAAAATAATCGCAAAAATCCAAACATTTATCTATCCAGCCATAAGGTAGATCGGCAGCTACTCCTCCGATGCGGAAATAATTATGCATCATTCGCATACCTGTGGCGGCTTCGAATAAATCATATATCAATTCTCTCTCTCTGAAAATATAGAAAAAGGGAGTCTGCGCGCCGATATCCGCCATAAAAGGCCCAAGCCATAACAAATGAGAAGCTATACGGCTCAGCTCCAGCATAATTACTCTGATATAGCTAGCCCTTTTAGGTACTTGAACATTTTCCAGTTGTTCTGGTGCATTTACCGTTATTGCCTCTGTGAACATAGTAGCTAAATAATCCCAACGTGTTACATAAGGCAGATATTGTATAATTGTTCGGTTTTCCGCTATTTTTTCCATCCCTCTGTGTAAATAGCCCAATATGGGTTCACAGTCAATAACATCTTCACCATCGAGAGTAACGATCAGTCGAAGAACACCATGCATTGATGGGTGGTGAGGACCCATATTAACTATCATGAAATCTTTTTTTGTAGCCGGTACAGTCATATCTTTTCTTCCTTAATTCATTATTTCATGAATTCCTCAAAAAAGTAGGAGGTTCATCAAAATAAAAAATCTAATAACTACTATACTAATTCAAACGATTTAATTAACGATTTTTTGGCTCCCGAATATCCAACTGGTCAATTAATTTCTTATAACGCGCTCTATTTTTCTTTGACAAATAAGCCAGCAGACGTTGACGTTTTCTCAGAATTTTTTGTAGACCTCTTTGTGATAAAAAATCTCTTTTGTGCAATTCCAAATGTGAAGTAAGTCTTCGTATCTTATTGGTGAAACTTAATACTTGAAATTCAACAGAACCCCTGTTTTCTTCTTTTTCTTCTTGTGGAAGAAGTGAAATGAATGAATTTTTGACCATAAAACTTTTTTTATCTTTTTCTTTTCTTTCTTTTCCATGCCATGGATTTTACCGATCAGGAAAAATAAAATAATAATTATTATATTATGTCAATTTTTTTGAATCTAGTACACGCAAAAATTTAGATTTATCCGTTTCTATCTAAATCAAATTTTCCATTTGATTTAGATAGAAAGAAAAGGATAATATATTTAGAAAGGATAATATAGGATAATATATTTAGAAAAGGATAATATATTTAGAAAAGGATAATATATTTAGAAAAGGATAATATATTTAGAAAAGGATAATATATTTAGAAAAGGATAATATATTTAGAAAAGGATAATATATTTAGAAAAGGATAATATATTTAGAAAAGGATAATATATTTAGAAAAGGATAATATATTTAGAAAAGGATAATATATTTAGAAAAGGATAATATATTTAGAAAAGGATAATATATTTAGAAAAGGATAATATATTTAGAAAAGGATAATATATTTCTGCATTTACGAAAGAGAATGATTTCTTTGCACCTAAAAAGATTCTGTAGATTTCTTTCTAGATTCAATTGAATTGATACACAAGTAAATACGTATCATGTACCAGAACGTAACACACCATATGCGTACATCTTTCGGTTTTTATTTACTGAAAACGGCATGTGATATATAGGAAATATACTATTAAATAATTCTGAATCGTGGATACATACGTATCCTTGACATACTGAAACGACTACCATTATTGGTATCAAACCAATAGCGATTCATACAGCTAAATCTTCTAATCGGTAATTGGGCCAAAGAAACAATTTGCATTTAATTAATTTATTTAAATCCGTATTAAGACGTTTGTCCTCATTCAAACATTGTTCAGAGTTTTTCTTATGTTGTTTTCGTTGCAAAATACTGGATTTCTATTAACAATATCACGATTATGAGAGTTGAAACCAAATTAGATTTCTCATTCTCTACGGACGTCTAGGAGATATAATATTTTCAGGAACAAAGAAATTATAATTATCTTGATCCCCATTCACAAATATACTTGCCATGTCGTCAGTGGATTTTGTAAAATCTTTCTTTATCAACATATCTTTTCTTTATGTATTTATATTCATTTGGTGTTTACTTTTCTTTATCGACCCATGAAAATACTTATGGTCTTGATATTCTTAATGAATTTTCCATCCCTTTCTAAAAAGATAGACGAATTGGTGTCCCCCCCCCCCGATAATTAATATTCCCTTTTTTATTACTTCTGTACGAGCTTTATTCTTTCTGAATCAGCATTACATCCCGATGTATGCTCTCCTCTTTGAATCGAGGAGGATATAGTACTTTCCCTTGGATTTATCAATCTAAGTAGAGACAATATATCCTAACATTATTAAAATTTTTTGATTCAACGGGTCATCCATCTTAATTGAAACAATCAAAAATTTTTTCAGGAACAATCTCGTCTCCTCCTTATTGTTTCTTGGATTTTGTTTTTTTTTTTACCCTTTTTTAATGTTTGATCCTCGTGCATCCTCTTCAGGATTATTCCTTTTGGTTTTGTTTTTTGTGGATCTGATACCAAGATTTGATTGACCTCTTTTTTTCTGGTTGGAATTTTGAAATTCTATTTCACGGAATCTTTGATGTTTTGATTTTGACTAATATCATTTTCATTTTGATTTTGATTTTGACTATATTTTTTTGATTTTGATTTTGACTAATATCATTTTCATTTTGATTTTGACTAATATTTTTTTGATTTTGACTAATATTTTTTGATTTTGACTAATATTTTTTTGATTTTGATTTTGACTATATTTTTTTGATTTTGATTTTGACTAATATTTTTTTGATTTTGACTAATATTTTTTGATTTTGACTAATATTTTTTTGATTTTGACTAATATTTTTTTGATTTTGACTAATATCATTTTCATTTTGATTTTGACTAATATCATTTTCATTTTGATTTTGACTAATATTTTTTTGATTTTGATTTTGACTAATATCATTTTCATTTTGATTTTGACTAATATCATTTTCATTTTGATTTTGACTAATATTTTTTTGATTTTGACTAATATTTTTTTGATTTTGACTAATATTTTTTTGATTTTGACTAATATCATTTTCATTTTGATTTTGACTAATATTTTTTTGATTTTGACTAATATTTTTTTCATTTTGATTTTGACTAATATTTTTTTCATTTTGATTTTGACTATATTTTTTTGATTTTGATTTTGATTTTGACTATATTTTTTTGATTTTGATTTTGATTTTGACTAATATCATTTTCATTTTGATTTTGACTAATATTTTTTTGATTTTGACTAATATTTTTTTGATTTTGATTTTGACTAATATTTTTTTGATTTTGATTTTGACTAATATTTTTTTGATTTTGATTTTGACTAATATTTTTTGATTTTGACTAATATTTTTTGATTTTGATTTTGATTTTGACTAATATTTTTTTCATTTTGATTTTGACTAATATTTTTTTCATTTTGATTTTGACTAATATTTTTTTGATTTTGACTAATATTTTTTTGATTTTGATTTTGACTATATTTTTTTGATTTTGACTAATATTTTTTTGATTTTGATTTTGACTAATATTTTTTTCATTTTGATTTTGACTAATATTTTTTGATTTTGACTAATATTTTTTTGATTTGGACTAATATTTTTTTGATTTTGACTATATTTTTTTGATTTGGACTAATATTTTTTTGATTTTGATTTTGACTAATATCATTTTCATTTTGATTTTGATTTTGACTAATATTTTTTTCATTTTGATTTTGACTAATATTTTTTTCATTTTGATTTTGACTAATATTTTTTTCATTTTGATTTTGACTAATATCATTTTCATAATAAATATTAGAAAGAAGTAATTTGATTGGTATGATCCACGGTTTAATCTTATATGCATCAAAAGGTAACACAAATTCTGGGAAGAACCAAGGTTCTAGATTTGATATGGTAGAATAATTTCGATTCATTCCCATCCAATCAAAAAATTTTTTTTGATTTTGACTAATATCATTTTCATTTTGATTTTGACTAATATTTTTTTGATTTTGATTTTGATTTTGACTAATATTTTTTTGATTTTGATTTTGATTTTGACTAATATCATTTTCATTTTGATTTTGACTAATATCATTTTCATTTTGATTTTGACTAATATCATTTTCATTTTGATTTTGACTAATATCATTTTCATTTTGATTTTGACTAATATCATTTTCATTTTGATTTTGACTAATATCATTTTCATAATAAATATTAGAAAGAAGTAATTTGATTGGTATGATCCACGGTTTAATCTTATATGCATCAAAAGGTAACACAAATTCTGGGAAGAACCAAGGTTCTAGATTTGATATGGTAGAATAATTTCGATTCATTCCCATCCAATCAAAAAATTTTTTTTGATTTTGACTAATATCATTTTCATTTTGATTTTGACTAATATTTTTTTGATTTTGATTTTGATTTTGACTAATATTTTTTTGATTTTGATTTTGATTTTGACTAATATCATTTTCATTTTGATTTTGACTAATATCATTTTCATTTTGATTTTGACTAATATCATTTTCATTTTGATTTTGACTAATATCATTTTCATTTTGATTTTGACTAATATCATTTTCATTTTGATTTTGACTAATATCATTTTCATAATAAATATTAGAAAGAAGTAATTTGATTGGTATGATCCACGGTTTAATCTTATATGCATCAAAAGGTAACACAAATTCTGGGAAGAACCAAGGTTCTAGATTTGATATGGTAGAATAATTTCGATTCATTCCCATCCAATCAAAAAATTTTTTTTGATTTTGACTATATTTTTTTGATTTTGACTAATATCATTTTCATTTTGATTTTGACTAATATTTTTTTCATTTTGATTTTGACTAATATCATTTTCATTTTGATTTTGACTAATATTTTTTTGATTTTGACTAATATTTTTTTGATTTTGACTAATATCATTTTCATTTTGATTTTGACTAATATTTTTTTCATTTTGATTTTGACTAATATTTTTTTCATTTTGATTTTGATTTTGACTAATATTTTTTTGATTTTGATTTTGACTAATATCATTTTCATTTTGATTTTGACTAATATTTTTTTGATTTTGACTAATATTTTTTTGATTTTGACTAATATTTTTTGATTTTGACTAATATCATTTTCATTTTGATTTTGACTAATATTTTTTTGATTTTGACTAATATTTTTTTCATTTTGATTTTGACTAATATTTTTTTCATTTTGATTTTGACTATATTTTTTTGATTTTGACTAATATTTTTTTGATTTTGATTTTGACTAATATTTTTTTGATTTTGATTTTGACTAATATCATTTTCATTTTGATTTTGACTAATATTTTTTTGATTTGGACTAATATTTTTTTGATTTTGATTTTGACTATATTTTTTTGATTTTGACTAATATTTTTTGATTTTGATTTTGACTAATATTTTTTGATTTTGATTTTGACTAATATTTTTTGATTTTGACTATATTTTTTTGATTTGGACTAATATTTTTTTGATTTGGACTAATATTTTTTTGATTTTGATTTTGACTAATATTTTTTTGATTTTGACTAATATTTTTTTGATTTTGACTAATATTTTTTTGATTTGGACTAATATTTTTTTGATTTTGACTAATATTTTTTTCATTTTGATTTTGACTATATTTTTTTGATTTTGACTAATATCATTTTCATTTTGATTTTGACTAATATTTTTTTCATTTTGATTTTGACTAATATTTTTTTCATTTTGATTTTGACTAATATTTTTTTGATTTTGATTTTGACTAATATTTTTTTGATTTTGATTTTGACTATATTTTTTTGATTTTGACTAATATTTTTTTGATTTTGACTAATATTTTTTTCATTTTGATTTTGACTAATATTTTTTTGATTTTGACTAATATTTTTTTGATTTTGACTATATTTTTTTGATTTGGACTAATATTTTTTTCATTTTGATTTTGATTTTGACTAATATTTTTTTGATTTTGATTTTGACTAATATTTTTTTCATTTTGATTTTGACTATATTTTTTTGATTTGGACTAATATTTTTTTCATTTTGATTTTGACTAATATCATTTTCATTTTGATTTTGACTAATATTTTTTGATTTTGACTAATATCATTTTCATTTTGATTTTGACTAATATTTTTTTCATTTTGATTTTGACTAAT
Source organism: Musa balbisiana (assembly GCA_004837865.1). NCBI lineage: Eukaryota > Viridiplantae > Streptophyta > Magnoliopsida > Zingiberales > Musaceae > Musa > Musa balbisiana. The sequence continues at coordinate 26,377 of PYDT01000163.1, forward strand.
ATTTTTTGATTTTGACTAATATCATTTTCATTTTGATTTTGACTATATTTTTTTGATTTTGACTAATATTTTTTGATTTTGACTATATTTTTTTGATTTTGACTAATATTTTTTTCATTTTGATTTTGACTAATATTTTTTTCATTTTGATTTTGACTAATATCATTTTCATTTTGATTTTGACTAATATTTTTTGATTTTGACTAATATTTTTTTCATTTTGATTTTGACTAATATTTTTTTCATTTTGATTTTGACTAATATTTTTTGATTTTGACTAATATTTTTTTGATTTGGACTAATATTTTTTGATTTTGACTATATTTTTTTGATTTTGACTAATATTTTTTGATTTTGACTATATTTTTTTGATTTTGAAACTTTTAGAGAGTTCTTTTTTACTTTTCTAATTATTTTTTTGAGTTCCTTATATATGGGTTCAAAAAAAGAAGGTTGGTTTCGGGGAGAACCAAAAGGGAGTTCCGTTTCCATTCCCCAAACTGTTAAAAAACTAAAATTTTCTTTTTTTCCTTTTTTTTTCATTGGATCTCCATGATGAGATCGTATTTTAGATCTTCGCCAAGGTTTTAAACGAAAAGGAAATAAAATCTTTATCTGAATACCATCTGTTAACCAATCTTTGGGAAATTCTGTTTCTGATAATGGAACACCATTATAGGTGCATTTAACATGTATTTCTCTATTCCATTCCTTCAAATCCTCATACCACTCGGGGAATTGGAATAATAACATACGTCCAATATTTTTAGCTATTATCAATGAAGGCAATACAATGTTTTTTCTAAAAAAAGATTGGGTTATCAGCATCAAACCTCTTATTGCTTGAGCAAATATAATGCTATCCCAAATTTCTGATATTGTTATCCGTTCATCTTCCTCTTTTTTTTTTTTTTTTTTTTTTTTTTTTTTTTTTTTTCTCCTCGTCTTTTTTTTTCCCAGTGTTTGTCTCTTCCTCTTCCTCCTCAAAGTCGGAAGTTTCGGATTCTGGGTTTCCCCCCACGGAATTCCTAAAAATAAGATTAATTATTCGATATCTATATCTATCAAAAAAAGAAAAAAAAAAGACTTTGTCTATTCGATCCAAAAAAAGCGGGGAATGAACATTTGTTTGAAATATTTCCCAAATAACTGTTTTACGTCTTTGAGCACGCATGGATCCTTGGATTATACCCCGATTAAAATCTGGTTGTTGCGAATAACGTATCAAAGCCACCTCTTCTGCTTCTGCTTGATCAATATTATCAGTATCGGTATCCGGATCCGGATTGTTATCAGTATAGATCACCACCCGTTTCGCTTTTCTTGAACTAATTTCATAATCTTCCTTCTGTTCTTCTCCATTTTCTTGATCCATTCCTTCAAATCCTCATACCACTCGGGGAATTGGAATAATAACATACGTCCAATATTTTTAGCTATTATCAATGAAGGCAATACAATGTTTTTTCTAAAAAAAGATTGGGTTATCAGCATCAAACCTCTTATTGCTTGAGCAAATATAATGCTATCCCAAATTTCTGATATTGTTATCCGTTCATCTTCCTCTTTTTTTTTTTTCTCCTCGTCTTTTTTTTTCCCAGTGTTTGTCTCTTCCTCTTCCTCCTCAAAGTCGGAAGTTTCGGATTCTGGGTTTCCCCCCACGGAATTCCTAAAAATAAGATTAATTATTCGATATCTATATCTATCAAAAAAAGAAAAAAAAAAGAATCTATCAAAAAAAGAAAAAAAAAAAGACTTTGTCTATTCGATCCAAAAAAAGCGGGGAATGAACATTTGTTTGAAATATTTCCCAAATAACTGTTTTACGTCTTTGAGCACGCATGGATCCTTGGATTATACCCCGATTAAAATCTGGTTGTTGCGAATAACGTATCAAAGCCACCTCTTCTGCTTCTGCTTGATCAATATTATCAGTATCGGTATCCGGATCCGGATTGTTATCAGTATAGATCACCACCCGTTTCGCTTTTCTTGAACTAATTTCATAATCTTCCTTCTGTTCTTCTCCATTTTCTTGATCCAGTCCTTCTAATTCATCGGTCAATTTGTATGACCGTCGAGGAACCTTTTTACTGATTTCTTCTATTCCAATGGATTTTTTTTCAGTTGTTGTTTGATCATTTGGATTGGTTGTAATTATGTCGAATACAAATCTCAAGGATTTTGCTTTACTTTCTGAATTAATTCTTCTTCTTCTTCCAATAAAAATAAAGAAGATTCATCGATTGACGTTAAGAAATTAACAATATAATTAAATGATGATTTCTCATCAAGCGGATTCTTTTCATGTTCAAATTCTCGAGAATTTTTAGAAATAGGAAAGAGCCCATGAATCTTATTTATCCAAAACGTTTCTATGGAATCTACATCTTCTTCTTCTGTAGAAGTAATTAAATCATTCATGATTGTATGTGAATAGAATTTTTTTATTGTTCCACGATACGGTCCGTTCAAAAAAGGATCATACGCTTTTGGCAAGTATTCTTGCTCATTCTCATCGTTGCATAATCTGGTCCTTTTTTCAAGTATATCTAGAGCAAGAGATATCCTTTCTTCTTCTTCTAGAGTTTTTATTCGACTTATCAATTCATTGCTCAAGTTGTATTTTTTTTGCTCATTGGTAGAAACCCAATAATCATATAGGTCTTCATGGGAAAATTTTTCTGTCATGTACAAAGACATTTTGCGTTCTATCATTTCCGAAAAAGTTGATAAACTAGGCGGATATGTAAAAGATATTATTTGTTTTCCATCACTTGAACACGTATAAAAAAAATATTGTGACATTTCATTTTGTACACTATTTTCAAATCGATTATTTTTTATATATCGCAATGGACGATTCCACCGCTTATAATCGAAAAGAAAAGTTACAATAGGTTTTTCAAAGTCAAAGCAGAAAAAAGTCTTTTCATTTTTCTCTTCTTCAAGTCTTCCCAATTCCCAATTATCTTGATAGGTATCAAGATAAGAATCTTCGTAAACTGGGCTATCTTTATCGCATGTGTCTTTAAAGTGAAAGTGGAATTCATGCTTTGTTTTTTCCTTTTTTTTTCATTGGATCTCCATGATGAGATCGTATTTTAGATCTTCGCCAAGGTTTTAAACGAAAAGGAAATAAAATCTTTATCTGAATACCATCTGTTAACCAATCTTTGGGAAATTCTGTTTCTGATAATGGAACACCATTATAGGTGCATTTAACATGTATTTCTCTATTCCATTCCTTCAAATCCTCATACCACTCGGGGAATTGGAATAATAACATACGTCCAATATTTTTAGCTATTATCAATGAAGGCAATACAATGTTTTTTCTAAAAAAAGATTGGGTTATCAGCATCAAACCTCTTATTGCTTGAGCAAATATAATGCTATCCCAAATTTCTGATATTGTTATCCGTTCATCTTCCTCTAGAGTTTTTATTCGACTTATCAATTCATTGCTCAAGTTGTATTTTTTTTGCTCATTGGTAGAAACCCAATAATCATATAGGTCTTCATGGGAAAATTTTTCTGTCATGTACAAAGACATTTTGCGTTCTATCATTTCCGAAAAAGTTGATAAACTAGGCGGATATGTAAAAGATATTATTTGTTTTCCATCACTTGAACACGTATAAAAAAAATATTGTGACATTTCATTTTGTACACTATTTTCAAATCGATTATTTTTTATATATCGCAATGGACGATTCCACCGCTTATAATCGAAAAGAAAAGTTACAATAGGTTTTTCAAAGTCAAAGCAGAAAAAAGTCTTTTCATTTTTCTCTTCTTCAAGTCTTCCCAATTCCCAATTATCTTGATAGGTATCAAGATAAGAATCTTCGTAAACTGGGCTATCTTTATCGCATGTGTCTTTAAAGTGAAAGTGGAATTCATGCTTTGTTTTTTCCTTTCCATTCACTCGGATCTCTTCCGTTTCATCTATTTTGTCCGGATCCTCCTTTTCTTCCGAATAAAGGGAAGGGTCTTTTTCGGTGGATCCCTCTTGTTCCTGTTTAGTCTCCTTCCTTTCGGAAGTTGTTTCTACATCGCTTTCTTCCTCACTTTCTCCCCTTTCTTCCTTTTCTGACTTTTCTGACTTTTCTGACTTTTCTGAGGTTTCTTTCAGTTTCTTAGTGACAATAGGCGACGGCATTCTGCCTAAATAGTAGACACAGGTGATAAATAAGAGAATACTAAAAATTCGAGCCATAGAATTTCTCAATTCTGACACAAGGTACCTATTAGATTTAGCAAGGTACCTATTAGATTTAGCAAGGTACCTATTAGATTTAGCAAGGTACCTATTAGATTTAGCAAGGTACCTATTAGATTTAGCAAGGTACCTATTAGATTTAGCAAGGTACCTATTAGATTTAGCAAGGTACCTATTAGATTTAGCAAGGTACCTATTAGATTTAGCAAGGTACCTATTAGATTTAGCAAGGTACCTATTAGATTTAGCAAGGTACCTATTAGATTTAGCAAGGTACCTATTAGATTTAGCAAGGTACCTATTAGATTTAGCAAGGTACCTATTAGATTTAGCAAGGTACCTATTAGATTTAGCAAGGTACCTATTAGATTTAGCAAGGTACCTATTAGATTTAGCAAGGTACCTATTAGATTTAGCAAGGTACCTATTAGATTTAGCAAGGTACCTATTAGATTTAGCAAGGTACCTATTAGATTTAGCAAGGTACCTATTAGATTTAGCAAGGTACCTATTAGATTTAGCAAGGTACCTATTAGATTTAGCAAGGTACCTATTAGATTTAGCAAGGTACCTATTAGATTTAGCAAGGTACCTATTAGATTTAGCAAGGTACCTATTAGATTTAGCAAGGTACCTATTAGATTTAGCAAGGTACCTATTAGATTTAGCAAGGTACCTATTAGATTTAGCAAGGTACCTATTAGATTTAGCAAGGTACCTATTAGATTTAGCAAGGTACCTATTAGATTTAGCAAGGTACCTATTAGATTTAGCAAGGTACCTATTAGATTTAGCAAGGTACCTATTAGATTTAGCAAGGTACCTATTAGATTTAGCAAGGTACCTATTAGATTTAGCAAGGTACCTATTAGATTTAGCAAGGTACCTATTAGATTTAGCAAGGTACCTATTAGATTTAGCAAGGTACCTATTAGATTTAGCAAGGTACCTATTAGATTTAGCAAGGTACCTATTAGATTTAGCAAGGTACCTATTAGATTTAGCAAGGTACCTATTAGATTTAGCAAGGTACCTATTAGATTTAGCAAGGTACCTATTAGATTTAGCAAGGTACCTATTAGATTTAGCAAGGTACCTATTAGATTTAGCAAGGTACCTATTAGATTTAGCAAGGTACCTATTAGATTTAGCAAGGTACCTATTAGATTTAGCAAGGTACCTATTAGATTTAGCAAGGTACCTATTAGATTTAGATCGAATAGAATGATTTTGCCGTATCCAGAATAATACCAATCCAACCCATTTCATGAAGAAAATGTAACCAATTAACCAACCAATAAAACTACTTGTTACAAATAACATCTTGTTGTTGCATCGAAACATATAAATGTTGACTAATCTGGCTAACGTTGAACTTGGTAAAATGAAATGGTTGAATAATTGAAAAATGAGATTATTCAGAAATACACATTGAATGCTGAGATTACGCATTGAATTTCTGGTAGTAGACCCATAATCAAAAAAGTTTTTGTGATTGTTCCAGAAGAAATGAAACAAAAGATAGGGTAGAACTAGGACAGTTATTGTATGAGGTCTACCCAATGCTAGATGCAGAGGCGCATAATAGATCGATATGAACATCATGAGCTGTCCCGTAATAAAACCAGTTGTTGCTGATACCTCCTTCTCGGTTCCCAATTCCCAATTATCTTGATAGGTATCAAGATAAGAATCTTCGTAAACTGGGCTATCTTTATCGCATGTGTCTTTAAAGTGAAAGTGGAATTCATGCTTTGTTTTTTCCTTTCCATTCACTCGGATCTCTTCCGTTTCATCTATTTTGTCCGGATCCTCCTTTTCTTCCGAATAAAGGGAAGGGTCTTTTTCGGTGGATCCCTCTTGTTCCTGTTTAGTCTCCTTCCTTTCGGAAGTTGTTTC
>PYDT01000163.1:57500-59415 GCA_004837865.1 Musa balbisiana
TTGTTGCGGAATAAGAAGCCTTCGTATCTTAATGTCATTATTTAATTTATTGAGCTATTAGAGCGGGATCCACTTTTTGGGGAATATGAGTCGAAGCAATAACAAGAATATTTCTAGTGGAACTCTTTCACAATCTCTGGAGAGATAGTTCTCTACTATACCGATGGATCAGTACTTCGACTCCTTCTATACAGATCATGAATGTTTGGAATCCATATTATGCAAGGCGACATTGCTTTTGCTAATTCGAATTGAAAGGTGATATCAAATCGGTCTATTTTCGGCGTCATATACAGTTAGCAGCTCCGATCAGGTCTATCATATCGTCACTATCATCAATATCGATATCGTCACTATCATCAATATCGATATCGTCACTATCACTATCATCAAAATCGATATCATCAATAAAATAATCTTTAGGCTTGTCATCCGGGAACTTGTTCGGAAATACCGTAATGAAAGGAACATAGGGGTTTGTCGCTAGGTATTTGACAATAGGATCGTCCAGTTCCTATAGAACTATCCTAAATACTCCTAGAAGGGGATAGGGCTAAGCGGAGCGAAAAGGGTTTTCCATGAGATGGGAAATGAAAACTATTAGCCCCACACGAGGTTTGTGAATAAGTAATTGTCTGATAATTGCCAAGTGATAAATCCGTCTTTTCTAAACAAATCCATTGAACTCATAATCATATAGACTGGTCAACTAAGTACGTAGTTTAAAAAAATTGATCCCGGTTGTTCAATCATTGATAACCAGAGTCTTTCCTTTGATAATGATCACTATGAGTCAGACCAATAGAATTTGATCAATCCTTTTTTGCTGTCGTTAAGTGGAGAACTGAACCAAGAATTCTCTTTCTTCATCATCAATCGAATCACTGTTCGCGACCCAGGATTCTATTTTCTCATCAATCCATCACCGTTCACCTTTTTTCTTTTTCTTATCAATGAATAGATCTCTTTACTTGTACGACTTAGATGTCTCGTATTTCTCGAAAAAGTGATTCGATTGATGGGATTTGGTATGATACTTATGAGATTGAGGGATTTGATAGATACTTATGAATCGCTGAGATTGATATTCAAATATTTCTCTAGAAACGTATTGAATTTGACCCCACAAGCGACCAATAGCATGTTGCCACCAAAAGCAAAAGCAAACCCCGTATTTCTTCCAGAGAATCTCCTAATTGTTTCAGAACAACTAGAAAGAGATTCTTTAACCAGAAAGAATCAGTTCATGATGTAAAACGGATACCCATCCAAAGTTTTCGCAACTCAATCATGTATGATGAATCATCAAAGATTTGATCTTTTCTAACTCTGGCTGTAACTCACTAGAGGCTTGGGAACAAAGAGAAGATGTATACGAACGAGATATCCAGCAACAAGAAGAAGGAAAAAGATTGAATGAGAACTCCAACTCCCGAGCATTTGTTGCTCTCAGATGTGTCCATATCAATGTGAACGGTGACTCATTTTCTATGATCATTTCTCGGACAGAAGAAGATTCTGTAAACACTCCCTCGAAATCTCACTTACAGAGTCCATTGTGGAAGAATCTTCTGAGGAATTGGCCCTCAGATATACTGATCCATGCATAATATCATGAAAAATGATACAATTTTAAATGGATCAAATTTGTGATCTGCTACTTAGTATCGACAATGGGTCTGAAAAAGTATCTAAAAGGGTGAAATTTAGATATTTGCACTCTGTCGAAGTAAGGGAACCATGGCATATATGTTTGGAACGGATTCCATTTTGTTTGGAACAGATTCCATTTTGAGAGATTTGAAAAAGGCCCTATCTCGTTGAAAGGTTCTATACATCTGCCGTTTCTCAACGCATTTCTTTAGTCCATCCCCCGCCGGGACAGAGACCCGGTCGCTGTCTCGGCCTGTGCTAA
>PYDT01000100.1:0-59035 GCA_004837865.1 Musa balbisiana
AATAAGTACCCAAAGATTCATATTGAACTTCGATGGGAACTTCTCTTGAGCCCTGACACGTTGATCTAGTCTCCATCGGAGCCACAAAGGACTAGCTAAACGATTCGTTTTTCTGTTGATAAGCTCAAGTGCATCATAGAACTAGAAACTAGGGTCTTTCCTTTTTCGTATACCTATAGTCATTTTTTTATTGTCAACCTTTTTATTTTGGTAGTTTCCGCAACTAAGAATCTATATGGAGTATACCTATTTGCACAAATACCTCGACGATTCCCGATCGTTTTAATAAATGAGTCCGATAAGCATATTGAGTTGTTACGGAATAGATCCCAATAGCTGGAGACAAGAGATTCCATTATAAACATAAGTAAACGACCTCCGCTTGAGCTTCCAAAGATAAAGGTACATGAAACAGCCATTTGGATTCCATCAAGTCTGCTTGAAGCCTTCAACCTAATGGAGGTAAACAAATAGCGCGTCCCTCCACTAAAAAGGTTGGAACGCCTGTATGCCTAATCTGTGCAGGGTGGGTGCTCTATTCAATAATACAGGATGCCCCCGCATAACTTCTTGAAGTATTTCCCATACAATGGTTCTTTTTCGCGATTTTACTTTTAGCAATTCCTATGTTAGAAGCAACATGTTGTCTGATTAGACCACGAATTACAAATGTTTGGAAAAGCTCTATTGCTATTCTCGAGGTAATCCACACTGATGTAATGAAAGCGAAGGACCCACGACCATGGACGGAACTTCCCGAAATAATGCACTTTACCAAGCAGAGTCTCCCGAAATCTTCCCTCTTTGCCTTCAATTACATCTGAAATGACTTGTAAACTTTATTATGACCATCCCTCATTGGTTGTCCACGGATCCCATTATCAAGAAGTGTATCCCACGGCCTCTTGTACCAATTTCTCCTGACACATTACTAATTCCCCTGGCGTAGATCTACTTGTTGCTAATAGATCGGTAAGAGTATTATTCCGATAGATAACTCGTCTATAGAGTTCATTAATATCCGAACTCATTAGTTTACCCCCATCTATCGGGAATGATTGTCTCAACTCGGGAGGAGCACTTGTAATCACAAAACCACCATTCTGGTTCTACATTTGTTCGAATAAAATGTTTAGCTAATTCCATGCGTCTAACCAAAAAATCCTTTCTTCTTCTAATTTTTCTATCTTCCTAGTCTTCCCATCATGTCCCCGTTGGCCCCCTCCTCCCCTAATTCCTTCCATTCTACTAATGAATTACCTGTAATAATTCGCAAAGCTGAATCGGCTAATTGTTCTCTGATAGCACCTGCTCCTGTAGAGATTTCTCGATTTCGAAATGCCTCGAAGCCTTGGGTAGTAAAAAAAAGTGGTATGCTGTATTCCGAGATTGGATTTCATATTCGAATAAACCTCGTAATCGTAAGAAAGTAGGTTTTTTCGCTATGGGCCTAGCAAAAGAAAAATCGAGATAGGTTCCTGTAGGATTGGATTCCCCCTTTTAAAATCGGACGTGAAGTTTCCTTTCATCCGGCTCAAGTAGTTACCTCAAAAAGGGATTCTTCCTTATTTTAAAAGTTTGTTTCGAAAACCCTACAAACAAAGAACTACTCCTTACTCAAGTTCCCACTAAGGACCAACGATTCATTCTTCTTTTTTTACTTTAATTTCCGAATTACTTATGACAAATCAAAATGTAGGATTTTTTGAGAGTCTACTTCCCGTCAAATGATGAATCCCCTTAAAAGAATACTTTGGGACCCGTAAGGGATTTACTTGTCTATATATCTTCTATCGATCCTTTAGGTCCCTACTCACCTCGATGTGTTTATCCCATATGCCCCTTGAAGCATATATGCGATAGATAGACTTCTGTAACCATGCTATATTTGCTTGCTTAACAGAATCTCTCTATAAAGAAATGGAATAGCTGATTCCACAAAAAAGTGTTTTTTTTCACGAGGTATAACTAGCAATTCCTATTTATAACGGAATCGACCATGGATCAATTCCCCTTGCATTTGGAAGTATTGAATACACCTATAATTCTGAGTTTCGTGTTACTTTTACTTCTCCCAAAACACATGTCAGAGCCGGGGGCACCCCATCGGATTGAATGGATGACAGTTTTCTCAGTCCGAATCTGTAAAACGAAAATTTTGATCAAATCACACATCGCAGTATACTAGGCTTCTAATTCCTTAAGGGGTTTATTCTAAAAGATTCGCGTATAATATGAAGCCGTTTTCAAGCTTACCACACCTGAGAGCACTGCCATAGGCGAGTTTGTTTATCCCATTTGATATCTTCGTATCCGAGAATCAACAAATTCCACCCCGCATTGTTCACAAAATTTCGGGTCTTCTTTTTCAGCTCCAATCACTCGATACGTTCCACAAGCACAAATTCCACTTTTTATGGGCCCAGAGATTCTTTCACAAACAATCCATCTTTTTCTGGTTTATTGGTCTTATAATGAAACGTATAGGGCTTTGTCACCTCTCCAACTATCTCTCCATTAGGTAAAATTTTGTTGGCCCAAGCCTTTATTTGTTGAGAGGAGAAACTATCCAATTCGAAGTTGTTGATGTTTATACCGGTAATCATAGAATAGAAATTCTGATTCATTCAGATCAAGCTTCCTTCCTATTAATCTGGAAGTTCTTCTCAGATACAAGGAATGATTCATTCTGAGCTAAAGATCGTAGTTCTCGAACGAGCAATCGAAAAGATTCTGGAGCATCTTCTGGGTTAGATACTCTTCCTCCAATGATCGTAGCGACCACTACTGGTCTTGACGAGCTCTAATATGAATCAGATTTATAGTACATCGCTTGTAAAATATGAGCAACACCCAATCCCTCTAGAGCCCAAACTTCCATTTCCCCTACTCGTTGTCCCCCTTGCTTCGCCCTTCCTCTAAGGGGTTGTTGTGTACAAGTGCGTAATGTCCACTAGAACGTCCATGGATTTTATCATCAACTTGATGAATTAATTTTAAAATATAGGACTTTCCTATTAGAACAGGGTTGTTCAAAAGGATTTCCTGTCTTCCTCAATACTTCTGCTTTTTCCCGATATTCGGGTTCAAATACCCATGGATTTTTTGTTTGCTTACTGGCTTCATATAATTCGGAAAACACTAGTTTTCCTCGAAGCCTCTTGCTCATATCTCTCATCAAAGGTGCTATTCTATAATGTCTCTTTAGCAGATCCCCCGCTAACCCGAGCGAGCATTCAAATATCGTCCACATTCATTCGTGATGGTACTCCTAATGGGTTGAAGACCATATCAACAGGTGTTCCATCTTGCAAATAGGGCATATCTTGTCTAGGCAAAATTTTTGAAATGATACCCTTATTCCCATGTCTTCCAGCTACTTTATCACCTACTTTGATTTCACGTTTCTGTGAATATATACACGAATCATTTCCGAATTATAACAGGAACCCCCTTTTTTTCCGATCACCACATCATAACGCGACCTCTTCGCCTCTAGTAGTTTTAGAGAAGTTTCTTTTGCAGTGGATACCTGAATTCCAAGTATGGCTCGTAATAATCTATCCTCTGGAGCATACTACGATTCGTTGCGTCTGTGAGGTGTTTTTACCTACTAAAGATCACCTGTTTTCTACCAAGATCCCAGCATCACAACTCCATTTCTGTCTAATTGCGAGTAAATGAGCCTCTAGATGTGGTCGTTTCCTTATGATTCTTTCAGGTCCTTGGCTTGTCACATGAGTCCTGAATTTCATATTTCCGGATGTGAAAAGAAGTATAAATATCTTCATATACCAGACGTTCGCTAATTATACTGCGTCTTCAGAATTGTAACCTTCCCATGGCATATAAGCTACTAATACGTTTTTCCTAAAGCAAGTTCCCCCCCAACTGTAGCCGCACCGTCCGCTAGAATTTGTCCCTTTTAATGCATTTACCCCGCGGAACCGGATGTTTTTGATGCATACAAGTATTTTTGTTGGAACGTTGATAGATAACTAATGGAATACTTATACTTATAGTAGTGTCCCCATTACTTGATAAAATGATCTTGTGAGGTCGTATAAATGATCTTTCCCTCGTGTTCGGCTATAGCGGAAACCCCCGAATCTAGAGCCGTTTGGCGTTCCAGTCCAGTTCCAACAATGCACCTCTCGGACTGAGAAAGCGGAACTGCTTGGGGCTGCATATTAGAACTCATTAAAGCCCGATTCGCATCATTTCTCGATAAAAGGAATGAGGGAGCTCCATAGAAAAATATTGGAAGGGAAAAATACTTCTAAGATGAATCTGTTCCCATGCAATAGTCAGGAACTCTGCGTATCGGCTGGAACACCTTGTTTCTTTCTGAATACCCCTATCAGCCAAAGAATTTCCTGCTGCTACCATATATATTCATCTCTATTTGGTGATAAATAAACTATCTGTGCCTCTTTTTGATCTTTCAGATATTTCAAAAATGACTCTCTATAGATCCCCAATGACCAATCCTCACATGAATGGCTAAGGATCCAATAAGTCCAACATTGATTCCTTCGGACGTGTTAAAAAAAAAAAAAAAAAAAAAAAAAAAAAAAAAAAAAAAAAAAAAAAAAAAAAAAAAACAAAAAAAAAAAAAAAAAAAAAAAAAAAAAAAAAAAAAAAAAAAATTGGACAATACTCCATATGGCTAGGAATGATATCTCTTATCCGAAAACTAGCAGTTCGCCCCGTCAATCCTCCAGGACCCAAATAACTCAATTTTCGCCCATGAACGATTTGTGTCAATGGCTTCGTTCGATTAAAAAAAAAAAAAAAACAAAAAAAAAAAAAAAAAAAAAAAAAAAAAACAAAAACGTGAGATCAAGGATGTAGGCCAAAAAACGATTCATAAGTGGTTGTTAATGAAGTTGAAGTTACCAAATTTTGAGGAGTCGTTATCATTGTATGCCGAATGCTTCCGCTATAGTTCCTCCGAACCGCATTTTCTAAACGAACAAGAGCCATTCCGAATTGATCCTGTAACAGATCCGCTATAGAACGAATCCGTTTATTTTTCAAGTGATTCATATCGTCAAGTGTACCCATTCCAAATTTAATTCCGATCAAATGATCCGCAGCAGCCAATACATCTCGTGGTAATAAAAATGTATTGTTCTGAGGTATATCAAGATTCGTCCTCGGTTCATATTTCGTCGACCAATCCTTCCTAATTCTCATCTTTGTTGAAAAATTTCTTTTGTAATTCTTTACATAAGACTCAGAAAATACCGGATCCCCGCCTACACAAGCAAATTGTTGATAAAATTCCAAAATAGCATTTTCTTTTGACCCAATCTTTTTTTTCTCCTTATCATTCGGGAAAGACAAGAAAATTTCAGGGTAACAAACATTATCTAGAATTTCTCTTAGATTCGAACCCATAGCTGATGATAGAATTAGAATAGATATTTTTTGTTTCCTACTTACACGGGCCCATATCCTTGCTTTTCTATCAATTTCGAATTCCGATCTTCCTCCCCAATCTGATATTATTGTGCTGGTATAGACAGAAATTCCGTTATGGTCCAATTCTGAACGGTAGTAAATACCCGGACTTTGCAATATTTGATTGATCACAATTCTGTATATTCCATTTACTATAAAGGTTCCAGGGAATTCAATGGGGAATGTTTCCAATAAAAACGGTTTGTTCTTGCATATCTCTACCGGTTTTCCCAAATTAATTCCCCGTTACATATAATTCCGCAGAAATGGAGGATTCATACACAGCATCTCTTTCGTTTATCAAGGGTTCTACCATTGATATCTCCACAAATAATTTAAATTCAATTTCTTGATCTGTATCTTCAATTTTTGGAAACTTATGAAATTCTCCGTCAAGCCCTCATTAATGAACCTACAAATCCTCAAATTGGATCTGACTAAATCCAGGTATTGTGGACATTCCCTCATTTCCATCATTCCGGAGCATCTTAATCTTAAGTTTCCTGTTTATTGAAAAATCCCATTATTAGCTCACTATTTATCGAACCATACGGATCGATCTAGCAATGATGGAATGTATATTCTGTTTACTGAATCACATGAATTTTAGCCAACTCCATATATGTATTTCATACGTATGAACCGGAATGAGCCAGAGGAATAAGGCATTTTCGACGCAAGTTCGAATTTGCGACAGGTACAAATGGAAATGGATTGATAAAGCATTCCCGGAAAATTCTGTCACTTACACTTATGGAGTCTTATATAGAATATAAAAATTCATTCAATTTCTACCTATTATTATGATTCAATTTCTACCTATTATTATGATATAACGATCACCTATTATTATGATATAACGATCAGATTGATTGGGTACCAAAAAAATAATGGATTCAGGATGAAATTGAATCTCTATGAATGAGATAAAGAAAGACAGGAACACTATATAGTTTCTGCCGTTTAGCATACTTCATTTTAATTTGATTTCATTTCATGTTCAAAAAAAATTTCGAATTATTTTTTTGCTAGTAAATATCGAATCTGATTGATTGCGTAATAGAGTAATATTTATTAAGTGCATGCCAATATAGCTATCTACCTGTCCGCATATCACATCTTTTATCGTAATTTCACTTGTGGCAACAGAAGTCAGGTCGCACTATATCATAATTCCTATTTTTCTATTGCATATAGAAAATGAAAAAAGAAGGCATGACGATTCTCTATAGGGATATGGGATATGTACATAAGAGCGGTATCTTGTCAGTGCATTTCTGTTTTGAGTTTACGATATACAGTCATATAGATTGCTAATTTATATTGTTATAATTGAAATTGAAAAAGATTGATTATTGAAATAATTGATACTGATTAGTCATAAATCAATTTGTTTTGTTATGCCATTAAGGAAACGCAACAATTTGAGATACAATTGAAGAACCTTTCACTAATTCAAAACAACAAAACAAATAGTTAATGGTTCCAATTTGCCCTTAATTTTTAAGTCTTTGACCAGAAATCTATTTTTTTATCTTATTTGGATCGAATTTGGTTTGGCGACATGGCCAAGTGGTAAGGCGGGGGACTGCAAATCCTTTATCCCCAGTTCAAATCTGGGTGTCGCCTGATCAACAAAAAACTTGGGATTTCTTATTCTGCTGATTTAACTCGACGAATTCTGTCCCCGGAAAGAGAGGCAAAAGGATAAGCCTATCGATACTTTATTTTTAGAATCTGTAGTTCTATAAAGAAAGTCAATTTTTTTTAAAGAAAGTCAATTTTTTTCTCAAAATCCGGGCTTTGGGTGTGGCCCCAACCGGTACAAATAGGGATGAAGTAAGCCTTACTTATTAATATGATTATGATTTTAATATGATTATGATTGGTTCGGACATTTATTTTATAAGTAGAATAAATAAAAGTAGAATAAATAAAAGTAGAATAAATAAATAGTGAAAGTAAATTCTGGGATTCAAAACTACGAAAGTAAGAGGTCGGAAATCTTGGTAGCCAAAGAGTTCCTAAGGACACTCCATTTTTGCTACTAGGATTGAAGAAAGATGACGAAAGACTATCAAGAGTCCTAATTATCTTACACTACCACCGTTGTGTCTACTGATCTGTCTGGAATTCGATTGATAGGCTGATGGGAAATCAATTTAGAAGTTGTGGAAAGGACTGAAGATACTTTGTATCCAGACTCACGAGAGTCTCTGAGTACTCAAACATTCAATCAGGATAGTTGGTCGGCTCTTATTGAGTAAAGAGTAAAAGTAAAAGTTGAAGAAACAAAAAAATTTTCTTGCCGTGTAGGATAGGGGGATTACGAAAAAAAGAAAGAATTATGTAATACTGGTGCGGTGTCTCCCCATTCTTTCACAAAAAAAACAGTAAGGCTTAGATCAAATAGGAAATAGAGGTATCTGATAGATAGTTATCTATCTTGATGGTATATTTGATGTCTTTTGCTTATGAAAAAGGGTAACAAACAATAGGTCTTAGTACTCCTACATGTTCCATTGGGATAGGAGTATTCCTTTGCTATTTCATTTTCCGAGAAAAGGTGTGTGTATTGTATTTATGCTTAATGCTTCCCGATTCTACCAGAAATCTTATAATCTTGTTTACAGTAGATTCATTGGATTGGTTTCTCCTAGCCTTAATTAAGTCAGAATTCCATTTTGACTCTGTGCCATTGATTCCACTATGATTATTGATCAATAATGGAATAATTCCTTCATAGAGATAGGAGACATAATTGTATAGGGATTAGTAAGCTCGCTGGGCTGCTTTAATGGTAGTCTTTACATTTTCCCCCTCACTGTATATGGGAAGGAGTGGACTCTAGGGGTACTACTAATCGAGTAATCGATTGAGTAATTGAATTCGACAATTGTTTAATTGATCGTTTTGCAAAGCTTTAAAAAAAGAATGTCTCTGTTTCAAAATTATACTGAACTACGTATGAATAAGAAAATACAATAATGAATAATAACCATTCGATCAAAGAATGAAGATTACATAGTTTTATTCGAAACCTAAATCTACGCATGATAGGAAATTTTTTCCAACCGAATTCTTCCTAAATATTCTATTTTGATAAACCAGCTCTTCCCAAATTATGGATATTACAAAAGAAAAATCTGAAATTGGTTTTTTCTTTTTTTCTTTATTTGTTTCCCTCTTTCTTTACTTTTACTGTTCTAAGAGAAGAGAAAGCCGTTCCGCTATTCTAATTATATTAGATTACGACAATACATACTTTCTATTGGAAATGACTAGTTGTTGTCCAAAGAGGTTTCTACACATAATAAGATTAGATCTTTCTTCCGTTGAGCGATCCACATATCGCGCATTTCCCCTTTTTTTTTAGACTCCTAGAGATTTTTTTATGCTTTTTTTGACTCATCTCATGTCATGTTTAAGCATAAAAAATTGGGAAGGTCCTCTCGATTAATCTACTTCTTTTTCAAATCTGAAGAAGTTATCATGGAATAGAACTCCGCAGATCATCTGTTAATGGATCAAGCACCTGACTTCTTGAGATGGGAAATCTAAAAAAGAAAAAGATTCTTTTCTTTGGTTTCGTTTTCTTTTATCTTTTTTTATTTAATTTAATTTATAGTAGAATATGCCCATACTATTTTTGTCTTGCTCCATTGATTCCTTTGATAGATCTCGGACCTATACCTATATATATATAAATTCTAAGAAAACCAGAAATTGAAATTGCTTCAATTATTTTGAATTGATCGAAATCCACACAGTAAATGTAGCCAAAAAAATAATAGAATTGGACTGTTATTTTGATGTACTATTTAGATATACATCTAATCTATGTACATACATATTGTATATTGACCTAGATATAGGCTTTCTCTATATAAAGCTATGTAGACAGTACAACTTTCTATGAAAATCATTAATAGGATAATAAATACTCACCATACTATCTCGGCTCAGATACTACTATCTCAGATACTTATTATCTCAGATACTTATGATTCCAGACAGATCATTTCATTTAAGACTTGGAGTTGAATCCGTTTTCTTCATTTATTCAATCATTGATAAGAACTAATAAATCAAGTTTCAGTCAAATTAATCATTTTGACTGACTGTTTTTACGTAGATGATAAGTAAAAAGGCAGTAGGAACTATAATGACAGTGCAGTAGCAATAAATGCGAGAATATTTACTTCCATAATCTCATTGTTTTTTTACTTCGCAATAACTCGGGATCTAATCCCATAGAGATGAGAAATTTGATTCCTTTAAATTCAATGGGATGAATTGCATCCTGATGATACTGAATCGGATCAATATTATGAATAACATATCTGATCTATCAAATCGATTCATCGTCGAGAATTGAATAGTCAATAACAGATGAAGATCCTTTATCCATACTAATCTGAAATGGGACTCCTGATCCAATAAAGAATCCCATTGAATTTGCATCCTTTTCCACTTTTTCTTTTCTATAAATAACCCTACCGTCTTCCTTATATACTCCTCCTTCGTTATACTTATACGACAGTAGGACAACAATGATGAGATTTCTGACTGGTATCTATGAATCACACACAGATCCAAAGAGTAGAATGAGATTGAAAAAGGAAGTTTTACGTATAAAAGATCTAATATAATTCCAACAAATTTAATAAAAGGAACGTTGCTTGGTCTTTTCTTTTATTTGATTAGTATCCTCTTTCTTCGATTGGGACTGGAAGGCATACATCAAAAATTAGTGTGCAATTTAAATGAGAATGAGATAGATTGTTTCCAATTAGTCATTGAGGATACACAAACAAAGTCGAAGCTAAAAAGGGTTGTCGTTTAACCTGACAAGTACTCTGTCGAGGTAATTATGTTAAGTTCATTATGTATTGTACAATAAACGAATACAATTTTGCGTATGTACTCTCCCCCCCCCCCCCCCGGGTAAAAATAGGAGCACTCTATTCTATTTCATTTATCAAGAAAATCGAAAAAGAAAGTCAGACGAGTATCTCTTAAAATACTAAATATAGGAATACCACCGATTGTACGAATCTATATATGTTATTCTCTCCCTTATCACTCGGCACTAGTGGAATAAATGGAAATTCCTGTATTTGTCTGATGATAAATGCGACTGCAAAACAAAGAAATAATGGATCTCCACTGGGGATTAGATCTTGCTCCCTGTCTCCTTTTTCACGGAAAATAGAGAAATTCATTTCTCCATTCATCGGTCGGATCCTAGTTCGGGACTGACGGGGCTCGAACCCGCAGCTTCCGCCTTGACAGGGCGGTGCTCTGACCAATTGAACTACACTCCCAGCGAGTTTATGGTATACTATTCTTAATGGTTTCAGAAAAACATTTTCTTCGTCGCGTTTGTAACAAGACACGAATGATATACTAACTGATATCATATACACGATATCATATACACATAGAACACATAGATATGGACTATAGTGAAGTGACACGATTACTATAACCTGTGTTTATTTTTTTTTATTGCCAAAAATGGATAATCAACCTTTCATTGAGAAAAAACGATTTTTCCTTTCATAATCTTTGCTTTGATTAAGTATTATGAATCTAGATCGTTAGAAAGAAAAGATCAGAACGAATGAGAAAAACATGGATAGAGAAACAAAAATGGACTCTTTCTCTTTTACGGATCAGGTATTTTTGTTTCTGGGGGACAAATTGGTTATATCATTGGTATATCATATTCATGGAGCGGCGAATTTTTGGGGCCGGGCGAGCTGGATTTTGGAACCAGCGTAGACATATCGCCAACGAATTTACAGTCCGTCCCCATTAACCGCTCGGGCATCGACCCAGGAAGAATTCCTTCTAGGCTTATTGATAATCCATGATCAACTTCCTTTCGTAGTACCCCCAGGGGAAGTCGAATCCCCGCTGCCTCCTTGAAAGAGAGATGTCCTGAACCACTAGACGATAGGGGCATATCCGCCCAACTGTCATCATACTATGATGATAGTATGAGTAGTTTTTTGGAATTGTCAATATAATCTAATGATATGACTAGATCTGAACACTCTTTCTACTTTTATGTTTATGATTCCATAGAATTTTGTTTTGGATTTGATGGTTCATGAATGAACCATCCCATACTATTTTATATAGCGAAAGGAGGTACAGGACTCCGTCAGTTCAGGCAGTGATTGGTCCGACAGAACAGAAAAGGGGGTAGAACCCCACTTATTTCTTTTCTTCAATTTTAAAGTCATTAATTTTAACTCTCATTGCTTTCGTTCCTTGTCAGATAAAAGATGCTATCACTATCTCACATTAAGTCAGAAATTTAAAAACGATAGAAATTTTCCTTTTTTCTTTTTTATTTTTTTATAAGAATTCGTTCAGGGTCCAATACCCTCATCACATGATTCAAGAAAATCTATCGAATCTATGTCGATGTCAGATTGGTACATGTATCAATCATGTGAATCTTGTTTTTGATGGGTCAGTAAGGTAAACAACGGGTCGGTCTTGAAACAATTCACTGCATTATTTTTATCAAAAAAAAATAAAAAATTTGCCCACTTTTTACTTTTGGGGGGTAATCAAATTGATTGCTCCTAAATGAACTATGTATATATTATGTGCATATATGTATTATCATGTACAGTATATATGCAGTAGACTCATAATGGAAAATTCTATATGCATGAATCCAATAAAACAGCCCTTTTAACTCAGTGGTACGAGTACGCCATGGTAGGCCTAAGTCTCGGTTCAATCCGATAGTGCTTTTTCCACTAAACTAAAGTTTTAGTCTTTGTTTTTCGGTGGAGAATAGAGATTTCTTTTTATTTCTAAAAAGAAAAGGGTAACCACCATTATAAAATTACTCTGATTATTACAGTTTTATGAGTTACAAATAAACATTATTCATTATTATTAGTATACATCTTATAGTATAAATATAGACTAATGTAGTTATTAGAACTAGTCTACTCTGTACTGACAAGTAGTCCTCTTCGATGTTCCTAATGATTCAAATTTTTGTTTTTGGACAGGAATATTCTAGATGTCCAATCGCTATTATGAATCGCCAAACCAAAGTATTCTTACTTCTCCATTGTTTTTATCAAACCCAGCATCAAATTCTAAATCATAAAAAAGTATGACCTAACCCATTGAATGACGACTCTATCGGCTATTCTGATATTTACATTCGGATATAGATGAATTGTACAAGCGTATTTTTTTATTTCCTTAGACCACGCAAGTCAGGAATTTGTCGATATTTCCGATTTAATGAATCTTCTTCTTACCGAATGCTCCATGGGAATAATCGATATTCTTTTCCGCTACATATAAAGTAAAAGTTTATTTCGAAAATATATTTTTCAATATCTTTCCTTGATTTCAGAATCAGATATTGTTTTGTTCTTCCGCCACATCAATGGAGAACAATGCGAGAAAGGGACTTTACTTTCATTTCCAGTCTACCATTATTTAAATATTTAATCTAGTTTAGGGGCAGGAAAAAAACAGTGAATTTTCTTTTTTTTGTTTGTTTGACCCGTTAAAAGATATACTCTGTAACTGTAATATGAGTCATAGGACAATCAGGGTGCAAATATTTTTAATTTTAATGTAATAGTTTATAAGATAAGTATCAGATAAGGTATAAATCCACCGAATCGAGCTCTGATTTATTTACTTAGATTGGTTTGTGGCCCAATAGAAAAGAAGATTTTGGATCTTCGAAACCCATTGTCAGGGGCATGGACGAGACATGTCCACAGATAATCGAACTACGTATGCCTTGGAATTGATATATGTGTTCGGACATGGTGAAGTATTTTAAATATGTGAGGATCGTGCCTATGACTATAGTCCTTGGTAATTTACCAAAGAAGAAAATGAGTATTTGATATTGATGATTGGTTAACGGATGGACCGTGTCGTGTTTTGTAGGTTGGTCCGGCCTATTGCTCTTTCCTTGTGCTTATTTTCGCTTTAGGAGGTTGGTTTACAGGTACAACTTTTGTAACTTCATGTATAACCCATGGATTGGCGAGTTCCTATTTGGAAGGTTGCAATTTCTTAACCGCTGCAGTTTCCACTCCTGCGAATAGTTTAGCACATTCTTTGTTGCTACTATGGGTCCTGAAGCACAAGGATATTTTAACCTCGTTGGTGTCAATTAGGCGGTCTGTGGACTTTTGTTGCTCTCCAGTGCTTTCGCGAGCTAATGGTTGCATGTTCGTCAATTCGAACTTGCTCGATCTGTTCAATTGCGACCTTATAATGCAATCGCATTCTCTGCTCCAATTGCTGTTTTTGTTTCAGTATTCTTGATTTATCCACTGGGTCATCTGGCTGGTTCTTTGCACCTAGTTTTTGGCGTAGCAGCCATATTTCGATTCATCCTCTTCTTCCAAGGGTTTCATATTGGACGTTGAACCCATTTCATATGATGGGCCGTTTGCCGGAGTATTAGGCGCTGCGCTTCTATGCGCTATTCATGGTGCTACCGTAGAAAATACTTTATTCGAAGATGGTGACGGTGCAAATACATTTCGTGCTTTTAACCCAACTCAAGCCGAAGAGACTTATTCAATGGTCACTGCTAACCGTTTTTGGTCCCAATCTTTGGGGTTGCTTTTTCCAATAAAACGTTGGTTACATTTTCTTTATGCTATTTGTACCCGTAACTGGTTTATGGATGAGTGCTATTGGGTAGTCGGTCTGGCTCTGAATCTACGTTCCTATTACTTCGTTTCCCAAGAATCCGTGCAGCGGAAGATCCTGAATTTGAGACTTTCTACACCAAATATTCTCTTAAACGAAGGTATTCGTGCTTGGATGGCGGCTCAGGATCAGCCTCATGAAAACCTTATATTCCCTGAGGAGGTTCTACCACGTGGAAACGCTCTTTAATGGAACTTTAGCTTTAGCTGGTCGTGACCAAGAAACCACGTTTCGCTTGGTGCCGAATGCCAGACTTATAAATTTGTTCCGGTACTACGTGGATCTCACGTAGCTCATTCCGGATTAATCGTATTCTGGGCCGGGGCAATGAACCTATTTTGAAGTGGCTCATTTCGTACCAAGAACCCTGTATGAACACGGATTGATTTTTACATTCACTTACTTTTTTTGTCCGCCACCTAGCTACTCTAGGTTGGGGGGTAGGTCCGGGGGGAGAGGTTATGGACACCTTCCATACTTTGTATCTGGAGTACTTCACTTAATTTCCTCTGCAGTCTTAGGCTTTGTGGTATTTATCATGCGCTTCTTGGACCCGAGACTCTTGAAGAATCTTTTCCATTCTTCGTTATGTATAACGATGAAAATACAATGCCTACCATATTGGGTATTCACTTAATTTTGTTAGGTCTAGGTGCTTTCTTCTAGTGCTCAAGGCTGTTTATTTTGGGGGCATATTGATACCTGGGCCCCTGGGGGGGGAGATGTAAGAAAAATTACCAACTTGACCCTTAGCCCAAGTGTCCTATTTGGTTATTTACTAAAATCTCCTTTTGGGGGAGAAGGATCATTGTTAGTTGGGGACGTTTAGAAGATATAATTGGGGGACATGTATGGTTGGTTTCCATTTGTATACTTGGTGGAATTTGGCATATCTTAACCAAACCTTTTGCATGGCCTCGCCGGCATTGTAGGTCTTGGCGCTTACTTGTCCATTATAGTTTAGTGCTTTATCTGTCTTTGGTTTTATCGCTTGTTGTTTTGTCTGGTTTAAATATACCGCTGATCCCTAGTGATTTTTACGACCTACCGGGCCAGAAGCTTCTCAAGCTCAAGCATTTACCTTTCTAGTCAGAGACCCGTCTTGAGCTAACGTGGGATCCGCTCAAGGACCTACGGTTTAGGGTACAATATCTATGCGTTCCCCGACTGAGGATTATTGTTGGAGAGAAACTATGCGTTTTTTGGGATCTTCGTGCTCCCTGGTTAGAACCTCTAAGGGGTCCCAATGGTTTGGACTTGATAGCTGAAAAAAGACATACAACCTTGGCAATAAAACGACTTCGGCAGACTCTATGACTCATGCTCCTTTAGGTTTCTTTAAATTCCGTGACTTGGCGTAGCTACCGAATCAATGCTCAATTATGTCTCATCTCGAAAAGTTGGTTGGCGACCTCCCATTTTGTTCTAGGATTCTTCTTTTTGTGGGGCATTTGTGGCATGCGGGAAGGGCCCGTGCAGCTGCAGCAGGCTTTGAAAAAGGAATCGATCGTGATTTGGAACCTGTTCTTTCCATGACCCCCTCTTAGTTGAGATTTCTTCTTTTTCTTTTTATATCTATTCTATTTTTTTCCTGTTCTGGCTCGGCTATTCTACCTAGCCGGGCCATTCCTTTTTATTAAGATCACGGCCAAATGAATAAAGAAACAAATTTATTCAACAAGCAAAAAAGGAGAGAGAGGGATTTCGAACCCTCGATGGTTTCTTTGTTTTAGACTATACCGTTTGTCAAGACCGGAGCTATCAACCACTCAGCCATCTCTCCCCGAGACAATTTCTATTTTATTCCTACAATGGAAAGATATATTGAGAGTTGATGCACTAACTAGCTGGAGGAAACACCCAGAGGCATCCATATTTTCGCTGTATCATCTTTAGAATTGTATACATAATATATGCATGATCCAGTATTTCTCTTGTGAGTAATACTAAAAAACTTCCCCTCCCTCCATGTCCCAATACAATAAAGGCGGTAAGGTAATCAGTTCTAAAGAATCAATTGATTCATTGTCAATCCCTACATGATGCATTTTATACAATTTTTGACTAATCAGGATCAAATGGGATGTTTCATTTGTTGGTAGCTTGAGGATTACAAACATGACTATTGCTTTCCAATTAGCTGTTTTGCATTAATTGCGACTTCATCGTCTTAACTGATTATGTACCCTTGTATTTCTTCTTCTGATGGTTGGTCCCGTAATAAAAATATGTATTTTTTCGTACATCATATGGTTGGATAGTCTTTCTGGTAGCTATCCTTAATTCTCTCATCTCTGACCTATTTTTGTTATTTCCCCGATCCAAACTCCATTCCTTCTACCTTCTACTCTAATATTTATAATTCGGATTGTGAGACACTCAAGATTCAATCTGATTCCAAAAAAAATTAATTTCATTCTTGTATCTGACTTTTGGCCCTGTACCATATGTCAGCGCATATATGATATCTTATATATGTCATTATGTGTGGACATATGCGTGCGTCATCATGAACGCAGAAAATGCGGATATGGTCGAATGGTAAAATTTCTCTTTGCCAAGGAGAAGATGTGGGTTCATTCCCGCTATCCCCGCCACGGTGAAGTACTGTCTTATGATAAGATATAGATTCAATCAACAATGAAATTCGAACTACTATGCTAACTACTAAAAAGATATTTTTTTTACAAAAAAAATGTTGCGGAGACAGGATTTGAACCCGTGACCTCAAGGTTAGTGAGCTTGCGAGCTACAAACTGCTCTACTCCGCGCTGAAGAACCGGGAACTTATGGACGAAGAAAGATTGGATACGCCCCTCTACCTAGCCGTAAATAGAATAGTGCCTATTATACAGACTTGTAAGAGGGCTCCGCTATCTTCTTGATAATAGATCGAGAGATGCTACAAATACGAAAGGATATTTCTTCTTTACCAACTTGATCTTATTGCGCCCGGTAACAAACATGCATGAAACATTTCTCGAATTATGTGTCCGGATAGCCCAAAGTCTCGATAGTTAGAGCTCTAAGGTCTTCCAGTCAAAAAACAACGTCGATGGAGACGTATAGTGCCCTATTACGTGGGGGGATTGCAATTTTCCATGAATTTCCCATTTTTTGTCCGATCAATGATGGAACGTTGCTTATTTTTTTTTTTGGAGGATCGACGAATCAAATGAATATTTTTTTTTTCTGTTTCCAATTTTCCGTCGCTCTTTCTTCACCTCTGAATCAAACTTTTTTCTTAGCCATACTATAATGTTCAGTCCTATTATTATCAATGATACAGTTCGGATCCTAGATGTAAATAGAAGAAGGTAGATCCTCCCTCTCCATCGAAACAAATGAGATTGTGCTGATACTACATAAAAAACAATATAATAAACTAAATTAAATTACCAAATTTTCCTGATGTAGAGCAATCAAAAAGCTTCAGACGTGATATAGAACCTACGAAATGGCTAATCCAACCAATCTGCTTGCACAATGGAAGATCCCTGTCTTAGTCTCCCATCGATCAATTAGCCCAGGTGTGCGTTCGATGGAGCCCATTCTAAAGTTTCAATCATTCCTGCCATATCCGCGCCCAGAAGTTAAAAACATAAATCCAGTAGCCCAAACAAGATTACAAATAGAACATCCACGCCCATACGGATAAACTATTCATACCAAAGGATTAATATCCCGTGATATTGTGAAGAGTGTTAACCAAGATAATCTCTGAACATCCCATTAAAATAAGTGGAGATTCTTAAATGGTGAAACGTTACCCCGGCCATAAGTGATGTGTTCCAAGGCCAATAAAATAACCCACCCCATGTATTTTAACATCCAGAAAACTGCCCAAATAAAATGGCGTCCAAGCAAATATCACAAGTACCCCGCCGCGTCCTTGGCCGTCGCAAGGAAAACTCTAGACCGAAATCCTTTTTATCTGGCATTAACTTGGAACCCGTGCATCTAAAGCACCTTTTAAACTAAATCAATGTATTTGTATGAACCTAGAGCATGCATGTGAACCAAGACGTCCCCAGGACCTATTGTTCCAGAAGAGTTGAATTAACTATCCCATTAACAGCATTCAACCAGCCCGGTAACCATATGCTTCGACCTGCATTGATGCTGGCCTTCTTGAGATAAGAGTACATCGAACCCATATGAAGTCTAACCATGAGCGGATTGTATCCATTGGCAAATATAGTTCATCAGATTTGTTTTTCCGGAGTACCAAAATCGCGCATAACATCGTTATGACATAAAGGCCCAAGGTATGGAACCCAAGAAACAGGCTGGCCCAACTTAATGAGATATGATAGCTTCTTTGTGGTCTAACATTCTTGCCAATACATTATCCTCATTCTGTTCTGGATTTGGTATCTCTAATGAAGAATATGCTCCATGACGCAAGGCTCCTGTCATGATAACCCCTGGCTGCGATGTGTTGGTTAGTATATAACTCAGCTTGAGTAGTAAGTCTTGTGCTAGTTAATGCATAAGCCGGTAAAGAGTACATGTTTGAGCTACTAAGGAGTATAACCCCTAAAGAGGCTAGAGCAAGACCTAATTGAAGAAATGAAGCGATTATTGATTGTGTCATAAAGACCTTATGCCCACTCCCTATCGACCCCCTGGAGGAATATGTGTTTCTAAAGATCTTTGATACTGTGCCCAATCCCGAAGTTAGTGTCTATACATATGACCCACGATCAGGAAAATAATGCAAGCTAATGATGATGATGCATATCGTAGCCAGAAACTTTCGTTGTGGATTGAAATCCCCGAGAAGGTTTATAAATGGCAGTTCCTTTCCTGGAAGTCCAAATAAATGGCTACTCTAATCAGGTTTTGGCATAAAGATTCCACTGACCCGTAAGGGTCCCAACCCTTGAGGATAGGGTAATACATCTAAAATGATTCCATCGGACGTACTGGCCCCTGGATCCTTGGAATAGCGACATGAACTAAATGTCCTTCCAAGCCCAAGAACTCCAATCCCGAAAGTCCTGACCAAATGATGATTTAGTACGAGTTCGCATTTTTGAGACCACGAACGCTTGGTTTCCATTGTGGTTGTAAGTGTACCAACCCTTATAAGGATATAGCAGAAAGAAATATAGAAAAAGAGCTCCAGTATCAAGATCCTTCATTAGTGCGTAATCCGATTGTATAACCACCACTATAAACCACCGAATAACGAATATTTCCCTGTAACTCGGTAGCACCTCCTCGAGAAAGGCTTCTACAGCGTGGTTGACCAAAATGAGGATCCCAAATTGCATGCAATAGGTCCTTACATGTAAAGGGTCGTGTAGCCATGACTCCAATTTCCTTGCCAAGCTACCCTGAAAGAGATTTCCGGACGTCCACAGAAAGATTATTGCTAATTGCCCAAAGTTAGCAGCAAAATGTTCTGCTAAGACGTTTCTCAGTAATATCATCATGACTCTCTGACGTCATGTGCGGTAGCAATACAACCAATACGACGAGTAGTGGGGTCCTGAGCTAAGCCTTGGCTAAACCGCGGAAATCTTAATGCCATAATGCCTTTCAAAATCCTCCTAGCCTATTCCTACTGCAAAGAATTCTTGCCTAAGAAGAATGCCCATGTTGTGGCAATTCCACCCAGAAGTAATGGGTTACTCCTACAGCAGTCCTTGTACAATGCTCAAGGCTCTATGCTGAGTAGCAGGAGAAACTTTAAATTTGTTATGAGCCCAAACGATGGATCAATGAAGTACTTGCCCAATAAACACGGCACTGAATAGAAACATTAAACTGAAAGCCCAGACAAAATGAGCACCTAAGAAAAGAGACCAGATGCAGATAATGAAAGAACCATCAGGACCTGACTTACCTGAGATGCCGTGCCCATAAGAAATCTCGAAGCCACCCATTAATAGTAATGGAACTCTGCGCAAAGTTTCCTCCTGTAATATGAGTTACTACCACTTGATCATTATAGTCCCCAAAACGACTGCATTTTCCAACTGAAATGGAAAATAACTACGAAAATCGCATTGTACATCCAGAATAGGACCTAAGGAAGACATGATAAAAGGAAGCTACTTGAATTGGTCCACCCTATATCCAGGTCCATCACAAGGAAACGAAAACCAAGTTTGCTTATCAGGTAGTATCAAACGGGGAACTGAGAGCAAACTAGAACACCTTTCAGTAGTACATACAGTCACGTGGATGTAAATGCTATATGAATATGAGGCCGAAGAAGTCTGCGGTCCTTATGGAATTAGGTAACAAAGCGACTTTGCCGCCTACTGCTACCCACTCACCACCTCCCCAAGTTAAGCTGGTACTTGCTGTGGCACCAGGAGCTGTTATGCCGAGGGTGCTAAAGCATGGTGTTTGTACCCAGTGAGCAAAGAGGGCTGTAATTGTATAAGCGGTATCTGAACCATATATGGTGGACGCCCAACGCGCTCATGGATCATTATGAATATACAAGCCAAACTGTGAAAACCCAGAAATATACATGCCCAGTTAAGATTGATATGATTGCATCGCGGTGTCTAAGGACACGATTAATAGACGTTGTATCGAGTAGTTGGATCGAATATTTACCATTAAAAAGTTGCTGCATGTGCAGCAGCACCAACTATGAGAAACCCACCGCTCCACATGTGATGTGTGAACAACGAAAGTTGTGTACCATAGTAAATAGCTAGGTATGGATAGGGAGGCATGGAATACATAGGTGAGCTACAATAATGGTTAAGAGCCTAACATAGCCAGGTTAAGAGATAATTGAGCATTTGCACGACGTTGTTAGGATTTCATAGAGTCCTTTAGGCCCTGGCCGGGAAAATGGACCTTATGAGCTCTAAAAAGTCTTTTGCCATGACCAATTGCCCCAGTGGTTCATACATATGACCAGCGATCAGGAATAATTGAATAGCTAAATGGAGGGTGTGCAATATCGGTCAGCACCCTAGACCACATGTTATGGGTCAATCCTCCACGAAAAGAAGAAATTCCGCGTATTTTGACCAATTTCAAGCGTGGGGAAAAAGGGGGGTTTGCTCCCTCGGCAAAAACGGGGATAAGTTGAGCCAAAAGGTCCCGATTCAAGATATATTCATGAGGAGGAGTGGTATCTCTTAGGATAAACTCCAGCGTCGAGAATTGGTTAATCGGTTATTAAAGATACATGGATTTGGTTCCTGTCCCGCCCCAAAGAAAGAGACCCAAGTCCTAGGAACCCCGCTAAGTGGTGATTAACATAGATTCTACATCTTGGAACCAAGCCAATTTGGGGGCGGCTTTGATGATACTGGAACCAACCAGCAAAAAAAAGCATTAACGAGCAAAGCCCAATGCGCCAATGGCGGACATAGAGTTGTAATTCACTAGTTATTCCAGATGCTCGCCAAATCTGAAAAAATCGGAGGTATTTTATTCCTCGGAAACCTCCACCCACATCACCAGTCAATATTCTTGACCTATTTGGCCAAAAACCTGGGCACTGGGTGAATGTGAGGATCACTAGCCATGCTTCATTATTGGAAAAACGGGCGCCATGGAAGTACATTGCCACTCAGCCAAAGAAAGATAATGGAGAGTGACCAAATAAATGAGCAATAAATACTTTTCGAGAGATCCCTCCTAAATCAATGGTATGACTATCGAAAAAGTCGTGAGCATTCAGCATTGTAGGTTCCAGATCAAGTGGGTGTATCAGGGCCCTTAGATATTGTTCTTGAGAAATGGCGGGTCGGGCCCATCGAAAGACGTTTTTATGGGAGCCCTAATCTACAACATTTTTTCACTTCTGGTTCGGCGAACGAAAATCATTAGTCCTTCCTCTTTCCGACAACACAACAAAGAGACCAGCCAACAGTTTTAGTGAACCTCGAAAGAATAGCTATTTTATTATGTTAGATTGTCCCTTTCTTTCCTATCTCCCAGCCATCTATTTAATTTAGGTATTCACTAGAGCCAATTATTAAGTTATTCATAGAGCAATTATGATATTGAAAGTCAAACGAGGCAAGTGTTCGGATCTATTAGACATAAGATTAGGTGCCCAAGGACCCCTTCTCTCTTGGAAAGTCCGTTCCCAGCAGACGAAAAAACTCAATTTTTTTGTGCAAAATAGGACTTAATATGAAGTATAAAATACCATAGAATCTACTTCCATGGAATATCTTATACTTTACTCTAAATGAAACACAAGACCATTCATTGAGAATTTAAAAGATCCATTCCTATATCTTATCTGATTTTAGTCATTTCGAGGTACCTTTTATTAGCTTTATTAGTTTTATTCTATATTGTATTCGGATCATTATCCTCGAGAACCATACAAGATTTTAGAAGGAGGGATATAATAAAATTCTTGATTGGATCTTTTCATAGGAACGATCATTTTATTGATTGATGGATCCAACAAAGAATTTTTAATTTTGGGAATAAAAAAGAGAGGGGTTTTATTCGAAAGCCTCGTGATCTTCAACCAATTATGTGCTTCATATATAATTACCTGGACTAAGCGCTATAGCTTGTTTCCAATACTCAGCAAGCTTGATCGAAACCAAGCCTACGCAATTCAGAAGCACCTGTAGAATGGCATGTTCTCCCGGTCGGAGGAGGTGGTTCCTCCCTTAGGATACCGTACTGGAGAGTTCCTACATCATACGGCTCGGATCGATTCTTTTTACTTGGCCCTCTTAATCTAACCATGCTAAACTGATTAGATTGTCATAAATGGATCCCTTTTTTTCCCTTTTGTTGGTTTAGCCAGAAGAAGTTAAGGTTAATACATAAGTTTAAAACTGAATTTTTGATCACTAAAAGTTTTGTCTTTTCTCCACCTTCAGAAGGAACTGAAGCATAGATCGCCACTATATCCATAGATAGTGTTTATATAGGGTTAGAATTTTCTGAAGGTAACCTATCTCGGGGGTTTCATATATGAAATTATATAGATATAGAATCTTTGAAAAAGACTTTCCTCCATAAGATAGAAAAAGAAATTACTATCTTTGGGATCTGCTGCTACACGTGCTCCATACTTTAGTGGATCGACTATATACATAAGTGATTCCTAACTTTTATCCAGTATATGCAAATAGCAAAGCTAGTTCTTAATCTATGAACCAATAGTTGTTAATTGATCTTTACGGTGCTTTCTCTATCAATTCAATCCTTTATCCATAGAGATAGTATCTCGGCTGATCTATCTTCCTATTTGGTTCTCGTGAAGTATCTTTATTGCTACAGATGATAGAAAATCTGCTCTAGACGAGGCATAGTAGAAAGCTATTTTTCTAGTCTTACTAGTCGATTGGATCTTTGTCCTTCTTTCTATAGTGGAGATAGTCGCACGTAATGACAGATCACGGCCATATATTAAAGCTTGTGGTAAGACTGTGTTCGTTCTAGTGCCCGGAATAATATTCCAAAAGCCGTTGTATGCTCCATCCGTTGCTGTTTGTTAGGCCTATTATAAAGTATATAACTTCGATCATAGGGATCAATTTCTGGTCGCGTAGCTGCTTCCTATAATTCTGTAAAGCTTCCGCATATTTCCTTCGGATTGAGCCAACATCCGTTTCGGTCCCGTTCATTCCTATTCACGAATCTCCGTTTCCAGAACCGTACGGTGAATTTCATTTCATACGGCTCCTCCCTTCTGTGCAGAGTACTAAGGAAAAATCCATGGAATTACAATTTCACTTATTCTCATTATGACTGACAGGAGCTGGTATTTTTACAAGAAACTTTCTAGCCACCTTCCCGCAAGATTTTTTTTCTACACCACGTATTAGTGCTAGATGGAAATGGTAACTCGCAATTTCTTGTCCTCACGCCCCCTATTCCAGTAATTTAGTCACATTCAGCTTCACGATGCTTTGATGTTTACGGTACCCAAAGTACGAACGAGATGGATGTTTGTGTCCCAACCATTTCTTGTTACCCGATACCGATAGGAAAAGGGTAATTTATAACACGAGTTTTTGGATGGTGTTGATTCTGGTGTCTTGCTTCTTCCACCATGCGCGCCTATTGGTTACTGCAGTGGATTGATTCCCCGCATAACGGAACCTATGGTGTAACCTTTCGCTCAATACTAAAATCGACATTGAAAGCATCGAGGCTGCATCAATCGAGGATACACGACGAAGGAATTGTTCTATTCCAACGTTCACCGTCACCAAGCGTGAGTTTTAATTCAAAATTTGGTTCTTTTTCTATCCCGACGTCCCCTTTTCTTTCTCGTATACTGAGCCGACTAGACTAAAAAAACAACAAGAAAAAAGAATCAAATCGCACCAGCTCTGTATATGTCATTGCCTTTTTTTTTTTTTCTCCGGAAGTTTCGAATTATTCGTAATGATATTGGGCTACAGTTGACGAGGTTTCTTATCCTAAAATTTGCATTTCTCCGATCTAGGCATATTAACCATCCATGCTCATGCTATACTTCTTTTCATTAACCCCCGAGGGGTAAATGATCTCGCAACTTAAAGGAATTGAACAGTACGAAATACATAAAAACGACCTATTCTAAAAAAATGGTGTACCTTTTGTTCAATTGTCCCTTTTTTGTTTGGATTGGTACAAGGGATATAGGAAATTTGGAGGATTTCATTTCCAATTTCGTAGTATACCAATGACGGAACTATACTATTTCATCTAAGTTGATAACAAGGACGTTATGTTTAATTGTGGATTCTGAAACTCGTAGAAGTTTGATTTGGGATCATCCAAAGAGGAAAAAGAATGAATCAAGCATTAAAAAAGCTAGAGTAAGTAAGGTAAGCCTCCATTTTGTTTTTTGTTTGCATCACATTGATACGCCTGCCATACATTGAAATAGAAAAATCCATGGACGATTCATAATTTGTACTAGATCTATGGTTATCTGATTGATAGAATTTGTTGTTGAAAATAGGAATTTTATTTGAAAGGAATTATTCCGATGGACCCATGCATACAGTCGTACCTACTGGAATAATATGAATGACTCGCTATTCACTCGGGTTTCTGGTCATAAATAAGATTGATGTAGGAAAGCTGGCCGTGGTGGTTAAGGCGTACATTGGAACTGCTATGTAGCTTTGTTTACCGAGGGTTTCGAATCCCTCTCTTTCCGTTCTCTTAATTCACCACGTTTTACGAACACATATATCAAATCAATAAAATTGATACATCATCCCAACAGAGGACCTGACCTTTTTTGATAGAAATTCTCTATTCCTAAGTGCTTCCTAACTTTTAGCCCGTATTATGTAAGTAAGCAAATCATTTCTTAACTCTATGCGACCCACGGGTATTTGTTTAATTGATCTTACGTGTGCTTTCTCTATCAAATCAATCCTTTATTCCCATATAGTATAGTATATAGGCTGTATCTATTTCGTCCTATTTTGGTTCTCGAGTCTCTTTTTATTTGCTACAGCTATAACACAGTCGTTGCTTTATTTAGCCGATGCATATGTAAAAGCCTTTTTTTCTCTAGTCTTTACTAGTCGCTTGATCTTTTTTTCCTTCTTTCTATAGTGGAGATAGTCGCCCGTAATGACAGATCACGGGCATATATTAAAGCTTGTGGTAAGACTGTGTTCGTTCTAGTGCCCGGAATAATATTCCAAAAGCCGTTGTATGCTCCATCCGTTGCTGTTTGTTAGGCCTATTATAAAGTATATAACTTCGATCATAGGGATCAATTTCTGGTCGCGTAGCTGCTTCCTATAATTCTGTAAAGCTTCCGCATATTTCCTTCGGATTGAGCCAACATCCGTTTCGGTCCCGTTCATTCCTATTCACGAATCTCCGTTTCCAGAACCGTACGGTGAATTTCATTTCATACGGCTCCTCCCTTCTGTGCAGAGTACTAAGGAAAAATCCATGGAATTACAATTTCACTTATTCTCATTATGACTGACAGGAGCTGGTATTTTTACAAGAAACTTTCTAGCCACCTTCCCGCAAGATTTTTTTTCTACACCACGTATTAGTGCTAGATGGAAATGGTAACTCGCAATTTCTTGTCCTCACGCCCCCTATTCCAGTAATTTAGTCACATTCAGCTTCACGATGCTTTGATGTTTACGGTACCCAAAGTACGAACGAGATGGATGTTTGTGTCCCAACCATTTCTTGTTACCCGATACCGATAGGAAAAGGGTAATTTATAACACGAGTTTTTGGATGGTGTTGATTCTGGTGTCTTGCTTCTTCCACCATGCGCGCCTATTGGTTACTGCAGTGGATTGATTCCCCGCATAACGGAACCTATGGTGTAACCTTTCGCTCAATACTAAAATCGACATTGAAAGCATCGAGGCTGCATCAATCGAGGATACACGACGAAGGAATTGTTCTATTCCAACGTTCACCGTCACCAAGCGTGAGTTTTAATTCAAAATTTGGTTCTTTTTCTATCCCGACGTCCCCTTTTCTTTCTCGTATACTGAGCCGACTAGACTAAAAAAACAACAAGAAAAAAGAATCAAATCGCACCAGCTCTGTATATGTCATTGCCTTTTTTTTTTTTTCTCCGGAAGTTTCGAATTATTCGTAATGATATTGGGCTACAGTTGACGAGGTTTCTTATCCTAAAATTTTGCATTTCTCCGATCTAGGCATATTAACCATCCATGCTCATGCTATACTTCTTTTCATTAACCCCCGAGGGTAAATGATCTCGCAACTTAAAGGAATTGAACAGTACGAAATACATAAAAACGACCTATTCTAAAAAAATGGTGTACCTTTTGTTCAATTGTCCCTTTTTTGTTTGGATTGGTACAAGGGATATAGGAAATTTGGAGGATTTCATTTCCAATTTCGTAGTATACCAATGACGGAACTATACTATTTCATCTAAGTTGATAACAAGGACGTTATGTTTAATTGTGGATTCTGAAACTCGTAGAAGTTTGATTTGGGATCATCCAAAGAGGAAAAAGAATGAATCAAGCATTAAAAAAGCTAGAGTAAGTAAGGTAAGCCTCCATTTTGTTTTTTGTTTGCATCACATTGATACGCCTGCCATACATTGAAATAGAAAAATCCATGGACGATTCATAATTTGTACTAGATCTATGGTTATCTGATTGATAGAATTTGTTGTTGAAAATAGGAATTTATTTGAAAGGAATTATTCCGATGGACCCATGCATACAGTCGTACCTACTGGAATAATATGAATGACTCGCTATTCACTCGGGTTTCTGGTCATAAATAAGATTGATGTAGGAAAGCTGGCCGTGGTGGTTAAGGCGTACATTGGAACTGCTATGTAGCTTTGTTTACCGAGGGTTTCGAATCCCTCTCTTTCCGTTCTCTTAATTCACCACGTTTTACGAACACATATATCAAATCAATAAAATTGATACATCATCCCAACAGAGGACCTGACCTTTTTTGATAGAAATTCTCTATTCCTAATACATTCCTGTGGTACGTAAATACAAATATGTAAAAAGAAAGAGCCAAAAAATCTTACTGCTGACCCTTTTGTGATACGTTATGAGAAAAAGGCGGATCAAGGCACTTAGATCTATTTATTTTATTTCGGCGAAAGAGACACAAATTCTCTGAACTTTCTTTGTTATTTCGTTAGGTCTTGCAAGTCTGACGGGAATAATATTCTACTGACTAACAAGCTCATTTATTTTCAAATCGTATCCATTTACTATCTATTATTTGTTACTACTCCTTTATATTGGAATTCGGTCAAAGTCAACTGTTTTGGGCAATTCCGTCGGGGGGGATAAAGCAATATAATTTGAATCAGAGAGCTTCGACGTTTGTTATCCTCGTATAATATATCTCTGGGTTTACAACGATAACTGGGTATTCCCTATACGACCATTACGAAAATATGTCTATGGTTTAACTATTGCTGTCTCCAGAATGTCGCAGCCTACCCCCTCGAAAAGGATGTTATCCACACGCATCTCAAGTAAGTGTAGTAAAACCTGACCTTGTTGACCTTTGGCTTTTCCACGGATTGCACATATCTAAGTATTTTCCGCTCTGTCATACATAAATGAAAACGCATTTCTGTTTTTCTTCTAGACGCATACTGAACTGCGATCTTCCCAGAAGCAATGGTTTTTAAGATCACTAGTTCCGGATCTAAGGTCTTTTACTAGTTAGTCCTGGTAAGAGCCCCCAGACGGCGTTATTTTTTTGACAAACGAGGTCTCGGTAACGATCCAAAAGACTCCTTTTTTATTTTTTTGATTTTATTGAAATGGATCATTTTTCAGATAAAAAAATGAAACTGAACTATACATTAGACTGAACTAAGGGATAAACAAAGCAAGCTAATTTACCGAAATACTAACAAAGTAGAATAAAATAAATTGTATCAATATCCGGATTTTTGTATAATAGGAAGTTGCAGCTCCGTTTTAAATTATTTGTTCGTAGAGAGAATCTATAGTTCCAATACCATTTTTGGTCATGTTCCAAGTTCACCACGACTTAACATAGGGAAAAGGAGGAGAGAGATTAATCCATCACGGAAAATCGTTAGAGAAAAGCCGGCTATCGGCGTCGAACCCGAGGACCATCGCATTACAATCTGATGCTCAACCTCTGAGCTAAGCGGGCTCACATAACATAAACAGAAATAGTATATGAATTGAGCACTACGGATTTTAGCTATTATCTGATCTTACATAGCTATTCGTTTAATATTAACTTTCACTATACTATATTAACTTATTAGTAGAGTTCTATATATTATGGTATACTTAGTACCTTCTAACTATATACTATCAAACTAATATATATAACTAACGAATACTCTAACAACTATAATAAAAATTCTGACTATCGTCTGACTATTCTAACTATATCAACTATAATAATACACCATATGTTTTATTGTAATTTTCTTATAATTTATTTATTTATTTATTTATCTTATAAGTTACTTTATATTAAAGTATACTACTCATGAATATCATTGTTTAAATTGAATTTTGATTAGAAAACATCTAATTATTT
Source organism: Musa balbisiana (assembly GCA_004837865.1). Lineage (NCBI taxonomy): Eukaryota > Viridiplantae > Streptophyta > Magnoliopsida > Zingiberales > Musaceae > Musa > Musa balbisiana. The sequence goes on from PYDT01000100.1 coordinate 29,179, forward strand.
CTTAAAACTAATTATTTTTTAAAGCAGTTATAGAAAATTATAGGAAATCGTATTCTAGGAAATCATATTCATATTCATATGAAGTGTAAATTTATATTATGTAGATTTATAGCATATCGAATCGGTCCTAGAATCAAAAAAGATATGAATAAGATACAATCTAAAGACCATGAGACTACCTCTGTTTGATTCGGAAAAGTGAGGATATAGGCCACAAACAAGAATATAATATCGCCCGTTCCACTATTCTCCAAATGCACTGTAAAAATGAAGGGAGGGAAAACATATATATGTTGGATAGATCTTATCCCTATGATTGCGGATACAGCATGATATAATCATTTCAAAAAAAAAAAAAACCGTATTGGAAAACACGGTTCTTCAATTATAAATGAACTGATGGAGGACGCCAAAACCAAAAAAAGCAGCATACACTTTTTCAATATCGGAATCATTAATCTAACGAATGCAACGGGTCCAAACAAACCAAATAAATGAAACAGAAGTTGGAATTCCAACTATCTTGGTATCAAAGGGAATAATGGCGAAATCGGTAGACGCTTACGGACTCTTGATTGGATTGCGCCTTAGTAGGAAACCTGCTAAGGGGTCAACTTCCTTCCAAATTCCCGGAGAACCCTGGAATTAAAAATGGGCCATCCCTTAGCCAAATCCTTATTTTTGAGAACAAAGGTTATAAACTAGACTTTAAAAGGAGAGGTGCAGAGACTCATGGAATCTGTTCGTAACGAATGGATTGACTACGTTTTTTGTTGGATAGTGGAATCCGTCTATCAAAATTTACAGAAAAGATGGTCCTAATACCTAATACGTATGTAATACCATACTGCCAACAAACGATTAATCAGGACCCCGAATCTATTATATTAGAATTATATATAATTAGAATCGTGAAAAATATATAATATGAAAAATTCGAAGTTATATGAATCCATTTCATGGCATTTGAAGAAGGAATCGAATATTCAATTAATGAAATCATTCATTCCAGAGTTGGATAGATCTTGATGAAAAACTGATTAATCGGACGACGAATAACGAGAGAGTCCCATTCTACACTGTCCAATAACAGTGCACCAATGAAAATTTTATATTAAATGAAATCCGTTCGACGGTAACATCGGAGGGTTCAAGCCCTCTATCCCCATAAAAGCCTATTTTACTTCTAAGTATTATATCCTCTCTTTTTTTTTCAGCAGTGGTTCGTTAAAACAAAATGTCCCTATCTTGCTCTTCACTCTACTCTTTCAACAAACGGATCCGAACTAAATCCTTGTATCTTATCCCCATTTGGATAGAACCTGTACAAATGAACATATATGGCAAAGAATCCTATTATTGAATCATTCACAGTCATATCATATCCTTACTACTTACTTGTCAATTTTTTTCTACTTTTTTATTCCCCTTTATAATTAACAGAGAACACAAGTCTCCACCATAGGATGATGCACGGGAAATGGTCAGGGAATAAAGCTCTTCAGTTTGGTAGAGCATAGTACTGAAAATCCTCGTGTCACCATTCAAATCGGTTCCTGACACGTAAATAATTTATCGGATAGGATATTCATAACAAATTATCGGATAGATCGGGCGTTTATAGTCATAGCATGATACGTAATTTACTCATCTAGATTTTACATATTTAACTCATATTATAATTTACTTTATATTAATTATAATCGAATGAATATAAAATTGGTTAAATTGGAAATTTTGATTAGAAAAAATCTAATTATTTCTTAAAACTAATTATTTTTTAAAGCATTTTATAGAAAATTATAGAAAATCGTATTCTAGGACACATTCATATTCATATGAAGTTAATTTATATTAGGTTAATTATAGTCTATAGCGAATCGGTCCTAAGATAAAAAAAAAGATAAGGATAAAGATACAATCTAAATGAAAATGGACATTCCTCTGGTTTGATTCGGAAAAGGAGGAGATAGGACAAAAAAAGAAGAATGAATATCGACCGTTCCACTATTCCAAATCGCACTGTAAAAATGAAAGGGAGGGAGAAACATATATATGTTGGATATATCTATCCATATTGAATTGCGGATACATCAATGATAAATCATTTCTGATTGAAACAAGGTTCATTCAATATAAATGAACTGATGGAGGATAGCCAAAAAAAAAATCAAACAGCAGCATACACTTTTTCAATATAGAAATCATTATCTACGAATTCAACGGGTCCAAACAAACAAAATAAATGAAAAAGATAGTTGGAATTCCAACTAGATCTTGGTATCAAAGGGATATGGCGAAATCGGTAGACGCTACGGACTTGATTGGATTGAGCCTTAGTATGGAAACCTGCTAAGTGGTAACTTCCAAATTCAGAGAAACCCTGGAATTAAAATGGGCAATCCTGATCCAAATCCTTATTTTGAGAAAACAAAGGTTTTATAAAACTAGAATTTAAAGGATAGGTGCAGAGACTCAATGGAAGCTGTTCTAACGAATGGAGTTGACTACGTTTTGTTGGTAGCTGGAATCCGTCTATCAAAATTACAGAAAAGATGGTCCTATATACCTAATACGTATGTATACATACTGCCATATCAACGATTAATCATGACCCGAATCTATTATATTATAATTATATATAATTATAATATGAAAAATTATAATATGAAAATTCAGAGTTATTATGAATCCATTTCAATGGAATTGAAGGAAGAATCGAATATTCAATTATGAAATCATTCATTCCAGAGTTTGATAGATCTTTTGAAAAACTGATTAATCGGACGAGAATAAAGAGAGAGTCCCATTCTACATGTCAATACCGACAACAATGAAATTTATAGTAAGAGGAAAATCCGTCGACTTTAAAAATCGTGAGGGTTCAAGTCCCTCTATCCCCAATAAAAAGCCTATTTTACTTCCTAAGTATTTATCCTCTTCTTTTTTTTCATCAGTGGTTCAGTTCAAACAAAATTCACTATCTTTCTCATTCACTCTACTCTTTCACAAACGGATCCGAACTAAAATCCTTGGATCTTATCCCAATTTGGATAGAACCTGTACAAATGAACATATATGGTCAAAGAATCTCTATTATTGAATCATTCACAGTCCATATCATTATCCTTACACTTACTTGTCAAATTTTTTACTACTTTTTAGTCCCTTTAATTAACATAGACCAAGTACTCCACTAGGATGATGCACGGGAAATGGTCGGGAAGCTCGTTGTTAGGCAGAGGACTGAAAATCCTCGTGTCACCAGTTCAAATCTGGTTCCTGACACGTAAATAATGTATCGGATAGATATTCATACAATTAATCGAGATAGATCGGGCGTTAATAGTCTAGAGCATGATACGTATTTACTCATCTAGATGTTACATATTTACTCATCTAGATGTATATATATAAATACAATATACCTCCTTTTGGGGGGATTGGTAAAAAATATATGTATGGATGGTTATGGTAAAGACAAAGTGAGATTATGCTCCCGTCTCTTTTTTCTTTCTTGTTTCTTCATACTGTGCTTTCTCTCATTCAAAAAGAATATTAAGTCTTCATCTATATTCAAAATAAAAATAAATAGTAAAAAAAAAACTTAAAAGTCGAGAGGATTTAAAAGATAGCAATAGACAGAATGCACTTCAGACACAGTACAAATAAAATCCAATCCCTTTTCATTTCTTCATTTCATATTTTTTGACATTTATTCCATTTCTTCACTCTTGCTTACGTTACTTTCCGGGGTCCATCTACATCTAAGTAAGTTATGTGCGCGGTACAAAGTTCATAGTGCAGAACTCTTTTGATTCATCCCATTGTTTCTGCTCATACGAAATGGATATGATCTATTCCAAATTTTGAATATAAATGAAGTTTTTTTTAGGTTATCCATAATCGAATAAAGTCCGGTTACTTTCTTTCATCTAGAACGGAACGTAAAAATATTCCTTCACTTGAAAGAAATCTGGAATCGTGTCATAGTCGTATAAGTAAACATTAGTTTCTTATCATTTAATGAGCATCTTGTATTTCATAGAATTGGGGGTAATATAGTCCTTACGTAGGGGCCAACCTATCCAACTTTCCGGCATCAAATACGTTTAAGGCGTGGATGATTATCATAAGAGATTCCCAACATATCATAAGATTCGCGTTCTTGAAAATCAGCACTTCTCCAAATCCAGAAAACAGACGGGATTCTAGGATTATTCCTTGGGGCAAATACTTTTATGCATACCTCTTCTGGTTTAGCTATACCATACTGTATTCTCGTAAGATGATACCACTGGCTAAAAATCCGCCTGGTGCTACATCATAGGCACACTGGGAGCGTAATATTGTAACCATATACATATGAAATGACAGCAATGGAATCCCAATCCTCGGTTTTTATTTGTAAAGTTTCTATTCCTCGGCAATCAAAGCCCAAAGATCTATGAACTAAATCATGGTTGACTAACCAATCAGATAAACGATCCTGCTGCATCTTCTTGATCTCTCCCACATTTGTATTTGTATGAGTATTTCAATTTACAATGAAATTTTTAAAGATTGACCCTTTCTTTCTTATTCTGCACAAAAGAACCTTACCTTGTCTGATTCACTAATTCATGGGGAGATACTGAACTTTTGGATTTGAAAAATGTTTCAGAAGGTATCTCTGAAGTAATGGTGATTGATAGAGCAATTCTTGATCATAATTTCCAGTATGAGTACTGCGTCGAACACAAAACTTGTGATTGGTAGTAAAACATCGATTTTCCTGTTTAAGACACAGTCTATCTTCAAAGATTTCTCGAGATATTTTCTTACGAAGTTTCGTTATAGCATCTATAACCGCCTCTGGTTTTAGTTTGGCATCCCGGCAAATAGACATCGACAGGAATTAGCTTATCGACTCCACGACAGTACTATAAGAATCATTAACTGAACATCCCTCCTGTAATGTACAAGCTCCCATACAATGACATATTTTGGTTCAGGCATTTGCTCATATAATCCTTACTAAGCGGAGCCATTTTCATTGTTACTGTGCCGGCTGTTAAAATTAGGTCTGCTTGTCTAGGACTCGATCTTGGTACCATCCATAACGATCAAAGTCGAATCGCGAGCCTAATTAAGAGCAAATTCAATGAACAACAAAGGTGGTAACCGTAAGAAGCGCCATAAACTGGAAAGTCTTGACCATTCGAAAGATCATTCAATGTAGTTGAAATAACTGAATTGGTAATTGTTTTTTGTCACTAAGGGAAACTCAATCAAATTCTACCTGTCGCTCAATGTAATCCTTTTCCTTCATTTTTATTTTGATTGTCTGAATTTCAGTTAAGACATTCCATGCTCCTTTTCGCCATGGCCTAAATGAAGAACCAACAATTGGGATGAAAAGCACAAAAATTAAAGCTTCGATAAATACAGATACACCCAATACACGAACTCATTGCCCTGGGATTAGAAAAGAACCGTTTCAACATCAAAAACAACAAAAACTAGAGCAAACATGTACTATCGTATTCAAAATTGTTAACCAACAGCATCCCCAGGGGTTCTAACCAATTCATAACTAAGAGAGCTTCTCTGGTCCTTCACTAACCGGGGCTAAAACTCCGAAATTACAATGCCAAGATAGGAATAACGCTTGATATTAGTATAAATGCCCAGAAAATCTCATATTCGTGAAGCAGAACATAAATGTACTCCTATTAATGTGGCTATGCCTGAATTAATTTCGTTCGAATCGGAATTGTCAATTCATCCATAACTTCTTATCTTAGGCGAAACAAGAATTGATTTTGATCAAATCAAACTGCATAGGTTAGAGTTTGTTGCTGTGGGGCATGTTTTGTTAAAGATTCATCTATGGATCCCACTTAACTTTTTTGATTTGATTCTATTTAGATATGGTGTAGACATAGTATCTCTACACAAACAACTCTCTCACTTTGGTCTTGGTATCTCTATCCTCTAGAAAAAGGTAATAAAATACTAAAATATCCTATGCCTATACTTATTCTATGCCCTATACTATAATAAACATCAATACCCCTATAATAGATTAAAGTAAATACCTATAATTAAATACTATAATCTATATTCATTAAATACTATTTGATTATATCTAATCAACATAATGAGATAATATAATTGCATTTCCATTTTTTAAAAAACTTAAATTTTTCAAAATAGTCCTATGGGGTAAATGTCTAGGGATTTCTAGCATATTCTATTTATTCGCAGTATCCTTTTTCCATTAAAATCTTTGGTATAGACTGGCTTCTATTGATTTTGATCGAATATGAATACATAATCTAAAACTAATGCATCAATGATTTTTTATCTTTTTCTTTTGTCCTTAATTTCAATTTCCTAATTTTTCCTTAATTGATATTCAATCCGTTGAATTGAGAGGTTACATATACCAACGTATATCTTTCTACCAAAAAAATTGGAAACTTTGACCTGTACTATCCCCAACTCCTCAGAAATACATAAGAGAATCGAGTTATTTCATAGAGTTAGAATGAAGATTCATTCTATTTCGGACCAATCTCTATCTAAACAAAGATTACATTTGGGAATGAATCACCAAAATACTTGTTTTTGTTTTGTTACGGGGCAATAACGCTTAATAACTTCAATAATATATTGTAAGACGCGAAGCACTGGGTTAGATTTCGCTAAACAGAAAAAGGTTTTAACGCAAACCTATACTAGACAATGAAACATAGCAAAGAGTGGTAGTAAATCGAGACGATCATAAATGATTTACATAACATTTTCAAATAGAAATAACACACATTACGAATGATTCTCGGACCAAATCATCCCACAACAACCCCTCAACTCATAGAATATAGAAGAAGAAACGTTAATATATTAGTTTAGCCCAATTCGTTTTATCTCGTCCTCTCCTTATCTCTGATCACTCAATAAGGTTGCTCTTGTTTCTGCTGTTGGCCGAAAAAACGTGAGTGGGTTGAGTTAGGGGGGATTCGCCAACTACAATACAAGAACCCAAGACCAAGAAAAGAATAAGGTCCTAGAACCATGTGACTTAGGATTAGACTTGTTGGTCCCATAGAAATGAAAACATACTAACACTAAAATATAATTATAGATTGGGCTTATACGGACTCGACCCGTAAGAAGACCTTCCTCTCTCGGTAAAACAGATCAAACCTGATTATTATCGAAATGATTCGAACTGTTTCAAAGACCCAACGCATTTTGTTGCAAGTTGGGCTCTTTCATTCATCACTGGTGTAAGATCAGTTAGTCCACCATATTTTTTCTTTTAGAGAGATAATGAAGATGGTTCCATGTGCTCCTGATTTATTATTTTTATTCTGATCTAGGAGCAATTACCAAAGTGTTTCAAAAGAAGGGTTATCTGACTTAGGTCTGCCTTCGGCCTGACAACCTAAGTTAAAGGGAATCTCTATCGCTCACGCTGCAAACAGTCCGATATGAGACTTCATACAACCTTAGAAGTTCTAGGACGAAAAGAGGTTATTTTGAGGCCCTTATACTCATTATGCTAACAATTGAATGTTCTTGGTATTGTACCTTACAACTATCAAATCATGGCGGTGTTCTATTTGATTTGGCAAACGAATTCGCTTTCGCGCCTGAATCGGACCGCACCAAAATATTTTGTCAGGGGCTATTGTTCTCTTTTCCCCTCGAACCTATGGAGTAAGACATTTGATTTCCCTCACTACGATCAATTATTTCGTTGCATCATAGGCTCCTTTTTTGAAAGCATTGGCGGGGCGCCCGTGAAAACGAGGTGCTTCTACCCTGAGCTATAGCCCTTGTCATAGACAATCTTAACATATGATATTTCTTGTCAAGATGATAATTCCATAATCCACATCATAGCTCTCTCTGATCTATTTAATTTATTTACCCTAACAGACCAGATTAGTATTGCTTAGAAATACCTATTCCACCTATAATCCCATCCATATAATCCCCCCGAAGTGATGGGGTTTATTTTTGTGGTTATAAATGACTACTTTAACTCAGTGGTTTAGAGTATTGCTTTCAAATAGGCGGGAGTCATTGGTTCAAATCCACGTAGGTAGAACTTATAATAACCCGGAGTCGTGAAATGATATCTAAATAAGTTTTTCTACCATACCCCCATCTTCTTTTTTTTTTGTTTTATCAGATTAGACTTGTGATTGTGTTCAAGTTGGCAGAATCAACATGTGGGTATACTACGAACTTTTTAAAAAAAAAAAAACTGTCTCTTATTATTTTGATGTATTGACCTTGACTGTATGACATAACATGACAAACAAAAAAAAAAAAAAATGAGCCTCTACTCGTGTCCTAGCCTCGTCTGAAGAGCTAGATTCGCTTCAATTGCTTGTCTCTTACACCCTTTTCCCCTCAGCTCTCTCAAGTTTAGCTTCAGTCAGCTTTTCAAGAGCTTGTGAGCTTCTTGCGATCAAGTCAGTACTTATTTCCGCATCATTTGCCTAAAGGTGTATCTCCTTATTACCTTTCTATCGAAACACCCTCAGAGCCCCGTTAACCATTGTCGTTGTTGAGGCGGTCTCTCAAAAGACCTATAGCTACCTGCCTGGCAATAGGGGCGTGGTTGGGAATACGCCCAAATTTGGCCACTATAGTAGATAAATTATTTCTTTCACTTCTGTAGTCCCAAATAATTCGATTAGAGTCAGGACACACAAAAGTTTACGGTCATGCGTCTTCAATGTCTCTCCTCGTCTAATTTCATTAGCTTTCCGCGGTAGCTTCATCGATGTTACCTACTCAAATACAGGCCGTCTTCGGAAGAATTGTCTACCTCTCCGGAAAGGATCAATTTTGAAACCCCCTAATTGTTTCTGCAAGACCAATATTTTCCTGGAGAACCGTAATACTTCTGCCACGAAGAAGGGTTGGGTAAGAAACGCTCGATTTTTCGTGTCTCGTTGCTACCGTTAAACGATCTTCTTTCTTCGGATAATTCGTCACCAAGAAAGCTATCATGTTCCTGAAGTTCTTTGTACGTTGTGAAGTTTTCTTAACTCTTTGAGCAGTTTCATAATGTTCCCTCGCCAACGATCCGAGGTTTTTAACGAGTTTGACGTTGAATCTAAGATCGCACGGCTGGAGAAATACCTTTTGGCAGCTAATCTCTTGATAATACGGTAGTGCATCTAAATGTGCAAATGTCGTGGCAGGAGCAGGGTCGGTCAATTCCGCGGGTACATAAATCGGCTTGGATCGAAGTTATAGATCCCTCTTTGTTAAAGTTAATTCTTCTTGGCAAAACCCCTTTCTGTACTAATTGTAGGTTGATAACCCACTGCAGAAGGCCTTCTTCTCTCTCCCCAATAAGTCGGATACTTCTGATCCTGCTTGGACGAAAACGAAAGCCTATTGTCATGAATGACGGACGTCTTGTTCATTAACATCCCGGAAATATTCCGCCATGTAGGGCAGGCAAACCAACTCTCATACGAAGCTCCCTGCGGTTCATTCATTTGACCATAGACCCCCCCCCCTAGAGCTACTTTTGTTCTGCATATTTTTTTCATTAATTACTCCCGGATTCTTTTCATTTCCATGTAAGATCATTTCTCCCGTACTTCCCTACTCGCAAATACAGATACGCCCCATGGCTTTGGCAATGTTGTTTGATCAATTCCATGATGATACTGTTTAACCTACTCCAGCGCCTCAAATAGTCCGATTTTTCCTCCACGTCGATAGGGCTAAAGAATCCCTACTTTCATTCTGTTTTCAAAGATTGATAATTTCGTCTCTAACTGTATAACGGCATGTTGCAGGTCTATGATAGGAGATGTTGTGGCAGTATCTACAGGACCTCAATTATCAACAGGCTCCCCAAGAACGTTGAAAATTCGTCGAGGGTAGCTCCCCGACTGGAACGCTAGAGGACTCCCAGTGTCAATCACTTCCATCGCTCCTCATCCATCTGTAGCCTCATAGCTACAGCTCTAACTCGATTCTTTCCTAATAATTGTTGTCCTCACAAGTCACAGAGTTTTGCGACCGATAGAATCTCTACCCTTAAACTACTACCAAAGCGTTAGAAATATTAGCATCTTTGCCCGGAGGACAAACACATCAGTACTGTCCTATAATTTGATCGATACCCCCTAGTGTTTGGTTCTTCAAGTGTGGAAACCGCAGGACTAGAAGGGTTAGATTGATTCCTCATATTATAATTAAAGTAAGTATGTCGAAAGTTTTTTTTGATAGTGCCATTCCAATCGAAAAAATGTCCGATAGCAGTTATCGGTTAATTCGATACGAAATAATGGGATTTAGCACTTGAATTTAGTTGGTACCACCACCGAATACGATTCATCGTTTACGCCCTCAGTTCAATGAGTAAAATTTTCAAGTTCAGCCACCCTTCTTTTTTCAAAAGAAAGATAGTAATGAATCACGATTAAATCTCTTCTTCTCTATCTTATAGAAAAACGCGATCCCGTTTGATTCATTATCTATAGAATTCGCACCCTAACTCCATTTATGATTCATTATTCCGATCTATTGCCCATTGTTCTTTTTTTTTTGAATAGAGATTGGATTCCGCCGATCTTTCTAATTATACCCCTTTTAGGATGAATTATGCCTATTTTCACATCTAGGATTTACCTATACACATATATCACTGTCAAGAGGGGAATTTTTACTTTCCCATTCGTATTTAGATTCAATAGAAGTGAGATCCATTTGATTTTATTGGAAACTTGCAAAACAAACATTGGGTTTTGGTTGCGCCATATATAGTCAAAAGAGTATACATAATGATGGATTTGATGAATCAATACATGGTCTAATATGAACCATTTCATTTTAACATAACATTGAAATTATTGATAATATTAGTTAATATTTTTTTCTCTTTTTTTTTTTTGAAAAATTTTGTCAAGTGTTCATTCACAAGCAAATCATATCGAGTAGACCTTGTCGGTGTGAATAATTTTAATTCATGGTTTTAGGAGGGGACTTATGTCACCACAACAGAGACTAAAGCAAGTGTTGGATTTAAACTGTGTTAAGATTACAAATTGCCTTATTATCTCCGGACTTACGAAGTCACAGATACTGATATCTTGGCATCATTCCGAGTAACGCCTCCTCACCTGGTTCCTGTCCCGAGAAGCCGGGTCTGCGGTAGCTGCCGAATCTTCTACTGGTACCATGGGACAAAACTGGTGGACTGATGACTTACCAGTCTGTGATCGTTACAAAGGGCGATGCTACCACATCTAGGCCGTGTTGTTGGAGGAGGAAAATCAATATTTGCTTATGGTAAGCTTAGCCTTTAGAACTTTTTGAAAGAGGTTCTGTTGCGAACATTTTTACTTCCATTGTGGGTCATGTATTTGGTTTCAAGCCTTACGAGCTCTACGTCCTGGAGATCTGCGAAGTCCACTTCTGTCTTATTCCAAAACTTTCCAAGGCCCGCTCACGGCATTCAGGTTGAAAGCGAAAGTTGAACAAGTATGGTCGTCCACCCATTGGGATGTCTAGTAAAACCAAAAGGGGGGGCTTATCTCACAAAACTACGGTAGAGCTGTTATGAATATCTACGGTGTTGACTTGATTTTACCAAGATGATTAAACCGTGAACTCACAGCCAGTTATGCGTTGGAGAGATCGTTTCTTCTTTGTGCGGCCGAAGCAATTTTAATCGCGGCCGAAACAGGTTGAAATCAAAGACATTACTTGAAGGCTACTGCGGTATGTGAAGACTGATAAAAGGGCCATATGTGCCAGAGAATTAGGAGTTCCTATCGTAATGCATGACTACTTCACTGGTGGATCACTGCAAATCCTAGCTTGGCTCATTATTGCCGTGACAACGCCTACCTTCTTCACACCATCCGCAATGCCTTGCAGTTATTTGATAACAGAAAAATCAATGTATGCATTTTCCGTGTACTAGCTAAAGCATGACGTAGTGTTCTGGTGCGATCAGATTCCACGACCGGTACAGTAGTAGGTAAACCGGAAGGTGAACGGAGAGACTTTAGGTTTCGTTGATTTATTACGGATATTATTCGAAAAAGACCGAAGTCGCGGTATTTTTCTTCACTCCAGATTGGGCTCTAATGCCAGGTGTTCTTCCCGTGCTTCAGGGGTATTCATGGTTGGCAGATGCGCTTCTGAGCCGAAATCTTTGGGATGATTCCGTACTAACATTTGGCGGAGGAACTTAGGACACCCTTGGGAAATGCACCTGGTGCCTTAGCTAATAGGGTGTCTTTAGAGGCGTGTGTACAAGCTCGTAATGAGGGACGTGATCTTGCTCGTGAAGGTATGAAATTATCCGTAAGCTATCAATGGAGCCTGACTAGCCGCGGCTTGTGAAGTATGGAAAGAGATCAAATTCGAATTCGAACCCGTAATAAGCTAGCTAAAGAGAAAAAGTAAGTGTGCCATAATTCAGTAATTCCTTTTTTTCTCCTAATGATTGGCATAAGTCGGGCCAATCTTTTCCTAAAAAAGAGTGGGGCCGCTTGCCGAATAAAAAAAAAAAGAGGAGCATTCTTACGTATGTATTGCCTATATCTTTATATGTTACAGATGTCCAGATCTTACTCTATTACAAGATAAGATCGAAGACTAACACTCAATACTTCTATTGTTGTTGTTGATCCATAGATTGGTTAATTATGGATCCTGGTATTGTGGACTTTTTTAATATCTCCTATTTTTCAGCCTAGATTAAGCCAAGGGAAAGGCTCCCTTCCCCCCTTTACCCCATGCCTATATATTGTCTTTTTTCGTCCGTTAAATAGAAACTAATTATTGAATTATACGAAACAATTCTATTCTTTTATTATAGAAATAAACAACTATCTCTATTTTTCGATGAGAATTTTGTACATCACATGGAAGAAAGCTGTGTCTTTTCTATTTTAAAATTGAGAAAAAAGATTCTATCAGTATATATGGATAGTGATACCTCGCTTCCCACCAGAAAGAATCATTGTACTTTCACATGTGATTTCTTTCAGAATTAAGCATACGAATCTAATCCTAATCATTAGGCGTGTTAATTTAATCACGGTATATAAAGAACGCGAGTAAGTAGTGAAAGAAATGATTATCCATCGAATGTATTGTAGTTCATCAATAGGGGGTAGAAAGACTCTATGGGGAAACTGGTGGTTTTCGTTCGTGTTGTCTAACGAGAAGTTAGAACCAGAGGGTGGGCGAGTAAGCATGATATCTTGATGGGTATTGACATACCAGTAGAAGTGAACAACCTATTCGAAACGATACGAAGAAAAGATTCCTATTGGAATCATAGTGGGAATTTCGTTGTCACTAATTTTGATTCTTTATTTTAACAAGGATATTTTGGAGTTTTTGATCTCTGCTGACCACTTTTTTAGTTAGGGATAGTAATGGTGACAGTTACTGTATATTTTGACTATTGAAAAATCAGATTTTTGAGGTTGACAATGAGGCTTTTCGGATGACTAGAAAAAAAACTTTCTAGTTATTTGAGTAGGGGGTAGAGAAAAGAATCACGACTATTATCATTACATGTATGATACTCAATCTAGTTTGGATAATCCATTAATAGTTGCATTGATATTTCTTCGTTTTGAAGTCAAGGATTATATTCTATTCGGGTATACCAACCATTACAGTGACAGTTCCTGTTATAACTTCATTGTAACTGGCCATAATAGCATAGTTAGTTGAGCGGTAGTCTAGTAAACGAACTAGAAAATTTCAATGATTTTCCATGAAGAAGTAGAATCCATGAAGAATAGAATCAGATTTCCATGAAGAAGTAAATCAGATTTCCATAAGAAGTAGAATCAGATTTCCATAAGAAGTAGAATCAGATTTCCATGAAGAAGTAGAATCAGATTTCCATGAAGAAGTAGAATCAGATTTCCATGAAGAAGTAGAATCAGATTTCCATGAAGAAGTAGAATCAGATTTCCATGAAGAAGTAGAATCAGACTTCCATGAAGAAGTAGAATCAGATTTCCATGAAGAAGTAGAATCCAATGATTTCAATATAAATCAAAAATCCAACTGTATGGTTTCAATGCGAAAATTGTTATGTTAAATTCTAAAAAAATTTTTAAAGGTCAAAAATGAACTATTTGTGAACAGTTGGATATCTTTGAAAATTAGTAGTTTCAGATAGAACTTGAACTTTTCGATTGATCCCGGAACTTGGAGCCTCTGGATAAGATATGATATCGATAACCCATTGATTTTTCGTCAAAAGAGGAACCTTATGGAGATCGTATCGATTTTTATCAAAGAAGGACAGGTTTAGCTGATCTATTTCAAACAGGCTAGGGCAAATAAATGGTCATTCCGTACCTTGCGTTATGGATTTTCAGTTTATGGGAGGTAGTATGGGATCGTAGTCGGCGAGAATTACTCGTTGATCGAGTATGCTACTAATCGATCCTCTACCTTCCCCTTATTTGTTGCTTCTGAGGAGCACGCATGCAAGAGACGTTTGAGCTTGAGCCAATGGCTAAATATCTTCTGCTCATCAATTATCATCCAAATAAAAAGTGTTAGTCTATGTATCAATTCTTACATCTCCTACATACAACTGGTGATAACAGCCATTTTTGTATGTTGGGGGATATCATTATTGCTGCACCTAACGCCTACATTGCATTTGCGGTAAAGATTAATTGAACAAACATTAAAAAGGTAATACCTGAGGTTCACTGTCCTGAGTATTTTTTTTTTATTCCATAAAGGTTTATTCGACCAATAGTACCACGGACTCTTTTAAAGGTGTTCTGGGTGAGTTATTTCAGCTCCACGTTTCTTTCCCTTGACCAAGTTCAAATTAAAGTATTCACTAGATTCAGTGTATTTTATTTGTAGCGAACAATTATTTACTTCGGTCGTAATCAGGTGTTTTCTTTGTGCCATATTTCTCCTTGTCTAAGAGACAGAGGTTTCGGATAATTTTTATTTTTATATTTTATTATATTTTATTATTCTTTATTTTATTATTTTTATAGTATTTATAATTATAATGAATATAAATAACTATAATAATATAAATATAAAAATGTTTTTAGATATTTTTAGAATATAGACTAGATAGTTTCTATCTAAGCATTTTTCTAGCTAATCATAGAGAATTATAGTTGAGATTTACTTATTACGATATAAATAAATAATATTTATTATAATTTTTTATAATATATTTATATATAATAATGGCTTGATATTACCTTATAATAGATACTGATATTACTTATAATAGATCTATCATACGTATCATATATCATACGAAGATATCTTTCTAATAGTAGAATAAAACAGATAGAATATTAAATTGAGGCACCTATCTATGACAGTTCCCACTTACCCTCTATTTTTGTGCCTTTAGTGGGCCTAGTATTTCTTCAATTGCATTGGTTCCTTATTCTTCATGTCCAAAAAAATAAATTGTCTAGACCCAATGGGAGGACCGCATCTTTCATTTATTTCAACACGATGAAAGACGATATTTTATCTCGTGGAATATGGTTGATATTTGGCTCTTTCCGAACACACACATGAAGACTGTTATGCGGATATATGATATCTGCATAAATGCCTGTATAATGTGTCAATATAGCTGTTCAAAGGATTAGTTGAATAGTTAAATATAAAGTCCAATGTTCTAACCATTTACGCTAATGTTTCACATCAGAATAGTGCTAGTTGATGAAAGTTACTCGGGATCAAGAAAGGTAAAGTAAAATTTATGGGGGTTATTCGCTCAATTCCATCGAATGATGCCACTGGATCTAGTATAGTATGGATTGGCGACATAACATATATGGAATAGAACTTATAACGGGGTCTCGAAACGAGATTTTTTGCTGGGCCTGTATCCTTTTTTAGGTTCACTAGGATTCTTAGTGGTGGAACTTGCCAGTTATCGTGAGGAATTTGATATCCGTATTCCATCTCAGCAAATCATTTTTTTTTTTCCACAAGGATCGTGGATGTCCTTTCACCGGGATCGCGGGTCTATTCATTAGCTCGTATTTGTTGGT
The DNA here is from genome assembly GCA_004837865.1 of Musa balbisiana. Taxonomy (NCBI): domain Eukaryota; kingdom Viridiplantae; phylum Streptophyta; class Magnoliopsida; order Zingiberales; family Musaceae; genus Musa; species Musa balbisiana. The sequence continues at coordinate 45,237 of PYDT01000100.1, forward strand.
GCACATTTCGTGGAATGAGGTCGGTTATGACCGATTCGATAGAAAGAGGATAGTGTGGTTTTTTCGCCCTGGTATTTTCCTGAATAAATCGTCTCCTCTTCCTTCGCTTCTTTTAGAATATCCAATCACTCAGAATAGAGTTTAAAGAGTCTTATCTCGTCGTGTCCTTTATTAGGAAATCAAGGCCAAGGAGCCATGCCTTGCCGCGTACTGGATGAAATTTTACCCACGAGAAATTGAACAACACAGCTGCCGATTGGCCTAATTTCTTGCGCGTACCATTGAAGGATTTTGAAACGAACTGAAGTCAGACGAAATGAGAATAAATATTTTTCTAAGCTGGGGGAAGGAACTGAAAACTATCCGAACATGTATTTCGTATAAGAATTTCATCTTTTGGCCAGATGTGGAAGTGAATACCCTTTTCTGGTTAGACCGGTGAAACTTCGAAGAATTAATTGTATCCAGGGGGAGTTTTTTTCGTCTCGAACTCGATTCGTTACTTCCAGTGGTTGTTCGAGTATTCCATCGAAGGCACAAATGAAATAAAATTGGTTCAAATTTGCCCAATTGAGATATCCGGAATAACTTATTTTCATTTTTTTTTCGCATTTTCTCCGAAAAGGCTCTATTCTCTGTCTATCTTCCTTTCTAATTAAATAAAAAATAAAATTATTTACACATAATAGGAAGGAATAGACCCATAGGTCATACCTTTTTTTATCAATCGGCTTCAAGAAAGATCAAAGATCAATAGAGTCAACGAATGAGCATTCAGTAACAATTCAATTCACAAAAAAAAACATAAAAAAAAGAAACATTGGCCTCCCTCCCATATCTCGCATCTATAAGTTATTTGCCCTGGTGGGTCTCGTTCTCATTTAATAATTTCTGGACCTTGGTTTACTAATTGTGGAATACCAGGCAATCCGAAATTTTTTGAAGCATATTCAAGAGAAAAACGGTCTGGAAAGATTCATAGAACTTAGAAGACATTCTATTGGAACGAAATATAAAGGAGTACCCCGGAAACGCATATACAAAACGTCTATAGGAATACACCGGAAACAATACATTAGTCAAAGCCACACCATGATATGAATCTCCTATCATTTTGCTTTCGCGACAAATATAATCTTTTTCGCTAGTTCAAGTTGGTATTTATTCTTAGTAATGAAGAACTCGTTCATTCTTAATTCTTGGGTTCAGTAATTCCTCATAAACCTAATGACCCCATAACAGCTTTTTCTATTCTTCTTTTAGTTCTGATGATGATCGGATTTCCTCGACCCATGGGTTGGGAACTAATAGCGGTTCGTCTACACGATTTTGGTTGGATCAAACGATCAATTATTCGGTCGTGTTTTCCACTTTTCCCGTTAATTGCTAGCTAACATGTGAAATATTGGATCTTCCTTTTTTTTAAATCTTGTATCTCCTTCCCTGAGTAATTTATCCTTCAATGCAGAATAAAAACTCATTTGAATCTTAGTATATCAATCAAATCGAATCTTTCTTGCGTGTATAAAGAAGTCTTTTTCAATTTTACTTAAATTCTTTATACTTTTATCTGTTCAAGGTATTCGTCCTATATTCCATTCCAGTACATTATCCAGTACAATGACAGACTCGTGATAGGAACTATACTAGCGACCTATCTATTTGGTATAAATTTCCGGGATCAATGATTGGACAATGCAAAATAAAAAACTTTTTTTTCTTGGTAAAGGAAGAGATGACTCGATCCATTTCTGTATCGATCATGATATTGTAATAACGCGGGCTCTATTTCATGCATATCCCATTTTTTTGCGCAGCAGGGTTATGAAACCCGCGAGAACAACGGGACGAATTGTATGTGCCAACTTGCCATTTAGCTAATAACCCGGATATTGAAGTTCCGCAGCTGTGCTTCCTGTACTGTATTTGAAGCAGTTGTTCGAATACCCTTTTATGATTAAGCAACTGAAACAAGTGTCTTGCGAATGGTAAAAAGGGGACTTTGAATGTGGGGCTGTCTCATTTTATAACCTCGCGGATTCGAATTATCCCCCCTTGATCGTAATTTCCTCCTAGTTGAAAGAAGATAGGACATCTGCTTTTCCTAGTTATCGTCCCAATAAAAGAATATTATGTGCTAGTCCTGTTCCCGGTCAGAAATATAGTGAATCGTCTTTTCCCATTCTTTCCCCCTACCCTGCTACGAAGAAAGACGTTCACTTCTAAAAATTATCCCCTATACGTGGTGGGGAACAGAGGAGGGGTCAGATTTTCCCTGATTGTAGCAAAAGTAACAATACCGTCAACACACTATAATCTACATCACAGCAGGTATAGTAAGCAGAAAAGTACGTAAAGAAAAGGGGGCTATGACATACCATCTTTGATGCCATCGGAGACATCAGGTGGTGGATATCTTATAACCCCAGACCAGAACCTTCTGTTTCAGAAGAGGTGAATCATCATCTATCAACCATTAACAAGCAATCCCAATGTGGAAGGCTTTGGTCAGGGAGAGCGAAAAGTGCGTTCAAAGACCATTACGGGTCCACAAGGGCTTTGGTTCTTCTTGGCATCTGTTTTTTTTGGCACCAGTTTTTTTTTGGTTCATTTAAAAAAAACAGTTTGAAAATGTTCGTTGGAACGAACTGAATTTCTAGGTGCAGAGATTTTTCCTTAACATCAAGTGGTAAAAAAAGCGGCCGAATTTTTTTTGATCCTAGCAAGTTAGGTATGATCAAAAAAAATCTGGACACCTGTTTGGTTGCTGCTTTGTTTATAACTTTTTTTTTTCCGTTTTTGTGGCTGATGTCTGGAATTCATTACTTGTAATCCTATTCTTATAATAGACATAACCATACAAGAAAGAGAAACAGAGCAAGGATGGGAAAATGAAAGAAAGAAAAATCCTTTTAGGAGGGATTACTAGTCTTATCTGTCTTTATTCTACACAAGAAAGGGCGGACAATCCTTTTTCTTGTGTCCGTCTTATATCGAAATAAAATATTTTTTTTCTCCTGTTCGCGTCAAAATTACATTCCTTCTTTTCCGGGTCCCCAGAATCTCTTTTGGTTGATTCATAGGAAGTTGTGGACACAAAAAGAAGCAAGGATTTAGGGAATCTGATTGACAAAACATAAACTTCTCTTCAATTACCTTAAACTTTAATACGTAGAGAAATTATCAGAAAATTATTCAACAATTATATTATAGAGTTTTTATAGCGTAAGTTCTATTAGTAGTTTATTATAGAAATGAATAGTAGTTAGTATAGAAAGATTTGCAGGATGTCTCATGCGTAGAAATCTTATATTTTGTTATTTTCAAAAATCCATTGAGTTCTCTTTTCTTGTTTTCTTCAGAAGGTTAATATTATGGAGGAAAGGAAGAACGATACATGAATCATCAATAGATTCAATTCTTCAAAAACTATTTAAGAAACAAAAGAATCGAGTGGTTTGAAAACCTCAGAGGCAAAGTATCCGTTTGTCATTTCTTTCTTACGATATAATATTTTGATTGTTGCCTGCCAATTTGTTGTTATTGAAATGGATCAAATCTTCCTACTTCCGATAAGAGTAATAAAGAACTCAACGGTCCCTTACCCTCCTTTTCTATTAGAGCGATAAGGTCCCGTTGATTTTTCTTACTCTTTCATGTCTACAAATCCGTTTAATATCCGATTCCTAGAGAGATGAAACCCAACCAGAATATGAACCGTAAGAACACCTATTAAACCGATCACAGGAATACCATTACAGTCCCAACCAGCCAAAGAGGAATCCTTCCAGTAGTAATCGGCCAATTTCCCCTCTTTCCTCCACAGTTTCTCAATGGTCATGCAGAGACAAAAAACCTTCGGGATAATTTATGAGGATGGTATCTTGTTTCCGAGGGTATAATAGAATTCCTACATTCCTCTTTCTTCCTTTCTTTCAATTGAAGAACATTGGAAAATACCAGCAAGTACAAAAAATTGTACTAAACCCCGTCATAGACTGTACATGTCATTTCAACATTTTGTTCATTCGATATCGGGTTTGATTGTTCCATAGCTCTACATTACAATTAGGTTTTTATCGTTGAAGATGACTGTCATTGGCTGATATTTACCCCAACTAAAGGAAACGGTAGGTACATCTGAGTCCGTGAACAGCCACCATCGCACTGTAAAATGGATAGGTTCGATCTATGGTCTTGGGGGCCTCCTTAAATGATTTAATAAATTCATCAAGTTTTCCAAGCACTCAAAACGGTCCGGTTATCAATGGATACCTTGTTCGCTCTCGGTGATACTCGGTTGGCCGAGACTTCCAACACTCGTAACAAAACCCTTACTGACGAATAAAACCAACCCGCCTGATCTGTCAAAGGTTATTAATGCTATGAATGACCCATATCGAATCTGTAATAATATCAGCCCAAAGACGTTCTCACCCCGGTGCTTCCATACATTCTGAGCTCCACAAATTTTTTGTACATTCAAAAAAGGGAATTCGATTCTTGAAAGATGATCAGTAACTGGAAACTACTGATATTGGCACGTTGTGAGATCGTCAATTTTGTACGGCAAAGGTTTATTTCACAATGTATACCGAATCCGTATACTATTCCTTCCTCTGGCACAGCAACGCAGTCTCGATCGGGACCCATAAATGCTACATAATTTCTTTTCTCTTCTTTTTTTTGTTCCGGGTCTATGCAGAACTCTATGTTATTCAATAGATCAATAGAAAATTACTCAAATTCCTTCTAAGATTTCCATTATTGATTCGACTAAAAGTAAGCTCTTGGAAAAGCGTGATCGAATGGTTTCAATAAGTTATGAAGCATATTCGAATATTCACTTATGGAACATATTATAATATTCCCCACAATTCAATTATAAGTATGCGAAATCTAATAATAACCCATTGGGGTTTAAAGTTTTTTTGTTTCAATCCTTTTAGTTTCAAGTCATTGGTTGGTCGTATAAACCATAAATATACTGTAATCCACAATACAATAGTATAGTAACCTATATTAGTGAAAGAACAGAATATCTCTATTATGAAGAAACGAAACCCGTTGGAACAATCCATATCGTGATGCAACCGTTCATTGTATTAGATCCAAACAAGTTTCTTTCGTGACCAAACTAGAAGTATGGAACTCCATTATAGGAAAGACGAATATAGAATCAAAGGATAATGGAAGTTTTTCGTCTTTGAATCGAGTTGGACCTGCAAAAAGAATAAACATAAAAAATTAAAAATAAAGTAAAGTTTTTATTTTTTCGATAGATCGTGGGACACCTTTTCTTTTCATTCGCATATCTGTTATGGGCAATTAAGCAACCTATACTACTGAGTCCACTGAGTTACAATAAATAAAATGTACTAAGTATCAGGCCGTTCGTTTCCCAAAAAGATAAATTCCTCTTGAAAATAGAAAGGAAATGATTAAATGAATTTTTCAATCCAATCTTTTATTCCACAATTACTTAAATTCACTTAATATTTTATTTAATATTTAATTTTTATTAATATTTTATTTAACTATTTAAGTATAAGTCTATAAGTAATTTAAGTTGAATGAAGTTCACGGCACAGTTTCTTATTACATTACTTTTACTTATACTTTATATTTTACTTACTTTTACTATGTACTTTATTCAACTCACAATTCCACAATGTCTGTTGATTCCGAATATAGGATCGTTCAATGTCACCGCAGATGAATCGAATTTTTTCACCTATTGTCACTCTTAGTAGTCTTATCTATAATGAACTGTGGATCAAAATTTTCATTGGAACGAAACTAATTCGTCATTGATTTTTTTCTGCCGTCGTATTTTGTAAAAATTGAAACTTAGGTTAAGTGTTTTAATCAACAAGTAGTCAAAAGAAACATTCTAATTTAGCTCCTTTCATGCTTACTATAACTATTTATTTCGTTTCTACTGGCCTGCTTTAAACTATAACCTCAGCTCTATTTCCTTGGTTTGAACAAGATTACGACTTATTTGAAATGAATTGAATGAAAAATTGATAAAAACGAATATTTTCTCTGAGATTCCCGGGTATCCTATGGTTCTTCTCACATCATTGCCATTCTTGGTCATTGAAGATTCACGGATAATTTAGATTAATATTTAGGGATAGATCTTACCTTTCTTTTTACCCCTTAACCCACCGAAATGATTGAGTTTTTCTATTTTGGAATCGTCTATGTCCTAATTCCTATTACTTTTAGGCAGGATTATTCGTAACCGCATATGACAATAGAGACGTGGTGATCGAGTTGGCATTTTGCTTGAGTCATATTTCTTTCTTTTTTTTTGATTGACCTCCTGCATGAAGGAGGTTCAAATTCAATTTTCAAGTTACAATTCAACTTTTTGTTTTGTTAAATTGTTTATTTGGTTATTCGACATCAAATAAACGAATCACGCTCTGTAGGTTTTGAACCTACGACATCGGGTTTTGGAGACCCTCGTTCTCCGCTGAACTAAGAGCGCTTTCTTATCCTTATGACCTGAGATACGACGTACTGTAAAGAAAAGTAATTGTTTCTACCCCCAAACGTCTTGCATCATATAGTATGCAAGGACCAGAAGATTTGTCCAATTTTAATTCTCTCTCATGAATCCTCGTTTAACTGCGCATGGGAGAAGTAATAGGAGGGAGGGATGACAGGATTTGACCCGTGACATTTTGTACCCAAAACAAACGCGCTACCAAGCGCGCTACATCCTTTTCAATTGTTGCAGTTTCATTGTACAAAATTCCCTGTCTTGTTTTCCATATCGTCATTTTCTCCTCCATCTATATACAATTTTTTTTCTTGTCAGTTCTATTTCTTCTTTTTGGTTTTTTTGGGTTTCATTAATAAAAGAATTATATACATCTGAACCCTACCGTATAAAAAAGTTAATATTTATCATTATGCTCAGGAACAATGGATTAGATTTTTTTTTTTCTTTTAACAAAAAAAAGAAAAAAATTATTGCTTCATGTACATATCTCTTTTAGTAGGAATCCTGTTTAGTTAGGAATTCTGTGTAAAAAATACAAATATCTGAACTAAGCAATCTGACCATATATTTATTACAATCTATAATAGAAGGAGTTTTCATGCGAGATATAAAAAACATATCTCTCCGTGGCACCTGTGCTAAGTCTCTATGGTTGGGGTCTTAGGCATGGCTATTGGATAGAAATTAATCGGTTATTTCCGGATGCCTGTCATTCCCCTTTTTTATTCTAGTTTTGATTGATTGCCGAAGAATGAACTAAAATTAAGAGATACAATTCCATGCGTGACTAAAATTTCTCATTTCGCCCCTATTTTTTCATGTCGTTAGGATAGGAGGAAAGAAAAAAGTGTATTGAACCTCAGCAAAAATGTGGTAGATCGAAGATCGAATTTTTTGGAGAACAGAAATGAAAATGTGTCCAGTCCTACGGGCGATTTCCACGAAATCATAGCATAGAAAGAAGATATTTAACTTAAATAAAAATAAAATAATATTATACAAAATTGAGATGTGGATGGACCAATTTGAGAGTTGAAAGAATTGTATTATTTAATTAATACTCCAGTAAATTATTACTTATTATTCCTATACTGTATTATTCTATTCAAATGTTACTCCATAATATACGCTTATTATCTATTAATTACATTATATAATGAAATGATAATTGCAACGAAATACTTAGAAATGCCATTCTCTAGTTAGTAACTTCTATCGATTTTTTTTGTGTTCTTTTTCTTCTTCTTCAGCTCGGATCGAAAATAGAAGATTTAAGCCGATCCAATCCAAAGAGGTCATGGCCAAGGGTAAGATGTCAGATCGGTTATTTGGAATGTACCAGTTGTGCCCCGAAATGATGTCCCAAATCAAGAATCGCCAGGTATTTCTAGATATATTACTCAAAAGAATCTACACAAATACGCCTGGTCGTTAGAATTGAGAAAATTTTGTCGCTATTGTCAAGCATACGATTCTGGAAAATAAAGAATAGATCGAACAAACGCGTGGCGCTCTTCGCCAAGGAGAGGACAAGAACTTAACATATATTTAACCATATAATAATATACCTAATATACAAATCAAAGCCTATTTTGGTCGGATCGACTGACGTGAATACGAATCTAATTTTAGAAATAAGGAATAACCATGATAAATCCAAGCAATCTTTTCGTAAATCCAAGCGATCTTTTCGTAGGCGTTTGCCCCCAATTGGATCGTGGGATCGAATCGATTATGAAACATTAGTTTAATTGTCGATTCTTAGTGAACAGGAAAAATATTATCTAGGCGGGTGAATAGATTGACTTTGAAACAACAACGATTATTACATTGCTATAAAGCAGCCCGTATTTTATCTTTGTTACCTTTTCTAATAATGATAAACACTTTGGCGAGCCGAGTCGATTCCCCCGAATACTGGTCCTAGAACCCAAATAATAGACATACTCTTCAATGGACTCAAATCCAATTGTAACTCAAGCTCAATTGATGTTTTTGTTCGAAAAGGCCTAGAATCTAGAGTGGGTTTCCTGTGTTATACGAACAAAAATGGAGAAAATTTTTTTTATTGAAACTATTCGTTCATCCTATTACAGCTATTTATTTTTATTCTATTTTCCCGGAGTTCCTTCTCCGGGGAATTCTGTTTCAATCATTCCTTTACTGTATAATACTTTAGAATCTACTTTAATTACTTTAGAATCTACTTTATTTGATGATCTTGTGGAAATCATGTAAAGACAATCTATTTGATATAGCTATTTGTGCAGGTATTTTACGATTAAGAATCACTTGCTTCTTGTACAGATTGTGTATTAATCTACTATTACTATAGCATACCTTATTCCACAGTTTCCTACGCTGCATTTATCCGAGTGATCCACAAACGACGAAAATCCCTCTTTTTTTTTGCTGCCCTCTATCTCGATGAGAGGAGCCAAGCCTCATTTTCTGTTGAGTAATCGTTCGAGTAAGTCTTGAATGAGCTCCTCTAGAGTTGTTCATAAACGAATTTTGTTCGACGTCTCCGAGCTGTAGATCCCCGCTAACCTTGGTCATTGAATCAAATAAACCTTATGAATAACTCATTTATTTCATTCTTTCATCACCTTTTCCCCCTCTCACGGCTCCCGATTAATAAAAAAAACGGATTATTCCGATATATACCATATAAATCAATGCTTTTGCTACTATAACCTTCCTGACCACAATTTATTCCGTCGGCATTTTCACCTGCAAAGAAGAAATTCTAATGATACTAAAAAAAATAGTGTTTCCATCGTTTCTATGGTTCCTTTCTTAAACGGGAGGTCCTCTCTATACACGACGATCCTCTTCTTTCATTTAACCAAATGGTATTGTAACTTGTATAGTTCACACCTTTGGCTCTAACCCATCATTATAAGAGGAATAGCTCTTTTCAACAATAAGAGTTATCTATACATTGACGGCATTAATAGGAATTTGGCTAGGTAGCTGCCCCTCTTAGGTTCCTGCCTATTTTAACAATAGGAGCATAATCTTTTTGCTTCTTATAATACTATTTCCTCCGCTTAATGGATAACTATTTGCTACATGGGGGAATTGCCTTTTTCATCTAAATCTAGGTGATTGGATTGCACAATGGAAACCGATAAATTCCATACACATATAGGTTATGATAGATCTTTTCCTTTACCCTATTCATTGGTACGGTGGGTCCTTGACACTGGAAAATTGTCTCATTGTTCGAACTCATGATCTGAACGAGTCGCAACACTACACACCTATACATTTTCCTCGACGCTGGAGGACATCCTCTAAGAGCGGGAGATTTCGTAACACTTCTTATTGGCCTGTCTTGGCGTTTCTAATAATTGTTTATAGTTGGCATGTCCTTATCAGTATATATATATATATGTATAATTAGATTAGAATGGAATGGGTTGTTTAGATCGATCTACCGATGATTGTTGATGATTATGAATTTTTCTATTCAAAGACCAAATCACAGAAACTTCGAATTATGGTTTGAAATGGATTTACAGAATCCCCGGTTTTTCCATTTCGCCGCACGAGATCAACAATGCCAGAGCTTGGGGCTTCTTTGCTGACATAAAACATCCGCTTTCATTCCATGTCTTCGGATACAACCCATAAAGGCTTGCCCGGTCTTTGTACATAAACCTTTGTGAGGTTTCCCGAATTTCAAGTAGTTCTTCCATTTTCCAGGACAAATTCCCCTGTTCTTGCTCTAAAAGAACTACAGGTTGATGAATCCTGCGCCAATATATTGATATTGATATAACATCATGAACGGTTCCTCTATCTCCGCATGATGTGCTAATGTACTGTATAAAAAATAACATAAGAAATTGACACAAAACCGTACCGGCTCTTCTGTGCGGTGCAAGGCTTCCGCAATGGATTTCCTTTTTTCTTCTCTTCTTTTCTCTCTAAGAAAGAAAGAGAATCCACTGATTCAGTCGTTGAATGATCATTTACCACCCTTCCTTTCCGTAGGAGTCAAAATACTAGATGGTGCGTTGCTTTCAATATATTTTCTCGGCTGTGATTTAGCACTATCCCAAGTGCCTTTCTGATACGATCATCAGGCAACTGATCCCTTTTTTTTGTGTTTCATTTTCGTACTCTTCCATACATAATATCAGAAAGAAACTTCTGGTGTGGAGAAAAATGGTTTTGGACGCTGAATGTACCCCGACACATAAATCAACAATCGGAATACCTTTGTTTCATACTACTCTCTCGATACAAAAGCCATCATGTTATGAAAAAACAATAATGGGTTTGTTCAGATCGAACTCGAAGTGCCATGGCTATTATTACTATTATTCATAGTCAATATGGCGAAAGCTAGTCTTTCTTTTTTTTTTCAAATAAAAACTCATTGGCGCCAAGCGTTAGGAAATGCTAGACGTTTGGTATTTCCCCTCCTCCGATCAGAATGAAGACCCATATAAGCGGCTACCCCCCATGCATATTGTATGCACTCGGTTGTCACAATTGCATAGTATCAAAATAGCTATTTCCTGATCTACCCATCCGCCGGGAGAGTTTATAAACCAAAAAAGATCCCTATATTATCTCTATACTGAGATATACCAATGAACCACATTTTGAATTTGAGATCTCAGCTATTAACCTCTTGAACCTAAAAAAGTAATCTTTCTCTATGAAGTCGGTTGATTGGACAAAGTGGTTTCCTTTAGGACTGGACGTGCCCCCTTTGGATTCTACTGTTGCAAAAAAAAGTGCGAAAAAAGAATCAATGTTCGATTCCAGTGTATTTTTTTTTTTTTTTTCTGATAATAGGGGTTTTGTTTTTCTAATAAAGCTTCCATTTTTTAAAGACATGAGATGATTTTGGCTTCCTTCCTATAAAAAAGAAATTTACTGAACTATTGAATTGAATTGACAAATCGTTCTCTCATTGATGTATTGTTTTCATCGACATTCAATCACGATGTAATTTTCTTGTTTCTGAATGGGGGCCTTTCCATTCTTTTTAGAGTTTCATGTTCTACTCCGGGAAAAGATCTTTCCGAATTCCATTTTGCACATCTGGGAATGGTCTCCGTACCACTTCTTTTTGTTTACGACTTTTTTTTTTCAATTCGTTTCATGGCTTTCCCCCCCAATCATTCGATGTACTCATCATACTAGTCCGTTTGTTAATTGGTTGGACTTTGAAATCACTCCTATAATAAGGATAAGAATCGTTTTAGATCCAAGCGGTAATCGTACATTACCTGGATACCAATTGTTCCTTTCTGAGGAGCCTGGATACTTTATTTACTTTATTTTATTTTTATTTTTCCAAGTTCACCTAATTCTCCTAATGATCCTCAAAATAAATAATTGATCTAATTGGCACTTCACGACTCCGAATGCTTGATGGTCACTCAATAAAACAATATTTCTTAGCAAACAGAGGATATTCGATCGAGGGATAGAACGGTTTACATTCCATATAACCAATATGTCTGACAAGTCCGCACTATAAGTCAACCCCCTGCATCTTCCTCTCCAGGACTCCGAAAGTTCTTTTTGAACACCAGGGCATTAAATTAAAGAAAAAATTTGAGTACTATATTCACTTTAATGTTGAACGATAACAATGGCTTAATCGTCTTCCCTGCCCTTTTTCTTTTTATTGTATTTTTATACATCGAGTTTTATACATCAATTGGAAAGGTTTATTTTATATAGTAATACAGAATGATAAAGAAAAATGTAACTACGGATCACTCGTTTAGTATAAACAATTCTCTACGCATTCGTTTCCTAAAGTAGAACTAATCCTCCCATTGCGTCTTGGACTAAGCGGGTATAGAATAGATCTGCTTCTTCTTTCTCTTTGTTCTTACGAACGAATTGTTCCATTATTTTTCAATGGAACGGAATAAAATTAACCCTTTCCTCATACGGATCTACTGAAAAGTTAGATACATAGTATAGCTTCTTTTCCATGCCGATAAAATAAAGTGACATAGTGGTCTATTTTTCTTGAATAACGGGGTTTTTCCATGGTTTTCCTTGGTAATCGTGTTCTACTGTCCGTATTAATGATCCCTGTCGATTGCCTTTCTGTCATATAATGCATACCGCCCTAGTTGCGGTTGGGCCGGTTCGTGGCTTTATAAACGAATTATCGTTTTTGATCCCTCTGACCCCGCTCTTGATCCAATGTGGAGACAAGGTATGTTCGTATAACCTTCAGGACTCGTTTTATGAATAACCCATTCGTGGGGTGGTTTGGAGTTTTTTCAGGAGGAACTGTAACGGGAATCCCGGTATTTGAGTTATGAAGGTGTGGCATTCTTTTTATTCCCTAAAAATATTTTCCGTGTAATTTTATTTTTTTATCCGAACAAAAGAAAGTAAGAATACAAAAAAATAAAATAGGAATGAAAAGGCGTCCATTGTCTAATGGATAGGACAGAGGTCTTCTAAACCTTTGGTCTCTAGGTTCAAATACTATTGGACGCATTTATTCATCTATTTTTTAAAATGGCTATACCAAGAACACCCTGTTTGAAGCATTCGATGGTTATCAGAACTATTTCTCAAGATACCTCTTGTACTAAGAATAGAATATACCAAGAATAGAATAAAAGTAAAAAATTTATGTTTGTTCCTGAAGTAAAAACAGTTCGATCTGTTCTTGAATAGCTTCCTTCAAAAGAAATTCTAACTTCCTCGGTGAATGTCTTGGTAGAAGATATAATTTCTTGGAATTTAGGTTTATTGTTTTTTAAGTAGCTACGTAACTGACTGAGAAATTTCTTTACCTGTCCAATTTCTAGCGGATCAAGATATCCATTCGCTCGGATAAATAGTAGCTATCTGTTCTTCCACTGCGAGAGGGTCTGATTGGGATTGTTAAGCAACTCGCGTAATCGTTGACTCTTGCCAATTGATTTGACGTAGCTTTATCGAGATCAGAAGCGAATTGTGCAAAGGCTTCTAACTCTGATGAATTGCGCTAGTTCCAATTTTGATTTGCCGGCTACTTGTTTAATGGCTTTAATTTGAGCTGCGGATCCTACTCTAGAACGGAAATACCCACATTAATAGCAGGTCGGATTCCAGCATGAATAGATCGGCAGATAAGAATATTTGTCCATCTGTAATGGAAATACATTAGTAGGAATATAAGCTGAAACGTCTCCAGATGAGTCTCAACTATCGGGTAATTAAAGCGGTCATACATTCCTTCACCTAAACTAGAATTGATTTAGCGGCTCTTTCCAAAAGTCGTGAATGCAAATAAAAAACA
>PYDT01001978.1:0-5000 GCA_004837865.1 Musa balbisiana
TGTGTGTTTTTTTAATTTTTCTTTTCGACTCGTGCGATAAATCCACTGCATAAAAATTTTCATTCATGTAATGATAATCGGTCTTGTTCTTTTTATATGATACAGTTCATGATTCTTATTTTGAATAGTCAACGTTGATTGACTCTATTTCGCCATTTTTTCGGTACACTATCGAGACCATTTGCTCCGAGAAAAATTATATTGATAATGACCCTTTAACCATTTTTCCATTTATTCATTCCAGACTTATTATTTTTTATTCCTTGATTTGGAATCAAATATTCCTCGTGTCATTACAATAATACTTTATCTTGTCTTTAATAAAGGATAGGTCCCGTGATCGTGATATTGAAGTACAGATCTCAGGTGATGGTTGTTAAATAATTGGGGTTTGTACAATTTGTAAAATACATATGCTTGGACAGGAAGATAAGCTTGATAATGTTTTAAATATTTCTAATATTAGGATTAGAAAAGGACTTTTTTATAGTCGAAATAAAGTTCATTGTATCTTGATCTAGTTTCATCATTCCTTCTTGATTTCTTTCATCGTTGTAATGGATTTCATTGCTAATGTTTTTTTATTTTTTTTTTTTTTTAAAAAAGGTTTGTCGCATAACCTAGAATGTAACCATCCATTGCACGATTATCTATGTAATTTTTTCAATGAAAGATTTCATAAAATGATGTGATTTGCGTATTAATCGGGTATTTTTCTTTGAAGTATCTGCCAAATATGTTTTTGTAATTCGGTCTTTTATCATGATAGGCTGGAACTATTTTCTTCTTGTCTTTGTGATTCCTTCTATTTGATTCCTTATTGTGATTGTCTTATCAGCAAGATCTTTCATTTTTTTTTCTATGAGTAAATATTTGTCCAATTCATAGATCGAATTTGAATGGTCGATTCGTGAATAATCTGATTATTTTTTTTTGAATCTTTTGCATTTTCATTTGGTTCATGTACTTTTCCCTTCCTCAATTCAAATAAAGAAATTTGGTTCACTTTTTCAAGTTTCTTCATTATTCGTTTTAGAACTAGAACTATTCGTTTTAGAACTAGAACTATTCGTTTTAGAACTAGAACTATTCGTTTTAGAACTCGTTTTAGAACTCGTTTTAGAACTAGAACTATTTTGATGACCCATCTTGTTTTTTCTTTTGAAACTTTTAGAGAGTTCTTTTTTACTTTTCTAATTATTTTTTTGAGTTCCTTATATATGGTTCAAAAAAAGAAGGTGGGTTTTCGGGGAGAACCAAAAGGGAGTTCCGTTTCCATTCCCCAAACTGTTAAAAAACTAAAATTTCTTTTTTTCCTTTTTTTTTTTCATTGGATCTCCATGATGAGATCGTATTTTAGATCTTCGCCAAGGTTTTAAACGAAAAGGAAAATAAAAAAAAAAAAAAATTCCCCCCTTTTTCTGAATACCATCTGTTAACCAATCTTTGGGAAATTCTGTTTCTGATAATGGAACCCATTAGAGGTTCATTGAACATGTTTTCTCTATTCCTTCTTCAAATCCTTACCACTCGGGGAATTGAATAATAACATACGTCCAATATTTTAGCTATTATCATGAAGGCATACATTTTTTTTTCTAAAAAAGATGGGTTATCAGCATCAAACCTCTTATTGCTTGAGCAAATATAATGCTATCCCAATTCTGATATTGTTATCCGTTCATCTTCCCTTTTTTTTTTTTCTCCTCGTCTTTTTTTTTTCCCAGTGTTTTGTCTCTTCCCTTCCTCCTCAAAGTCGAAGTTTCGGATTCTGGTTTCCCCCCACGGAATTCCTAAAAATCAGATGAATATTCGATATCTAATCGAGCAAAAAAAAAAAAAAAAGAATCTATCAAAAAAAGAAAAAAAAAGACTTTGTCTAATTCGATCCCAAAAAAAGGGGAATAACATTTGGTTGAAATATTTCCCAAATAACTGTTTTCTAGTCTTTGAGCACGCATGGATCCGTGGATTATACCGATAAAATATGGTCTGTTGCGAATAAACGTATTCAAAGCCACCTCTCCTGATTTGCGTGATCCTTATATACGTATCGGTATCCGGATCCGGATTGTTATCAGTATAGATCACCACCCGTTTCGCTTTTCTTGAACTAATTTCATAATCTTCCTTCTGTTCTTCTCCATTTTCTTGATCCAGTCCTTCTAATTCATCGGTCAATTTGTATGACCGTCGAGGAACCTTTTTACTGATTTCTTCTATTCCAATGGATTTTTTTTCAGTTGCTTTGTTTGATCACTTTGGATTGGTTGTAATTATTCGAATCAATCTCAAGGATTTTGCTTTACTTTCTAATTAATTCTTCTTTCTTCTTCCATACAAATAAAGGAAGATTCATTTCTCTTGACGCTTAAGAAATAACAATAGAATGAAATGATGGATTTTCGCATCAACTGCGTGTGATCTTTTCATGTTCAATCAGTATTCCGGACATTTTACGAAATGGAAAGAGCCCAGACTCTTATTTATCCAAAACGTTTCTATGGAATCTACATCTTCTTCGCTGTAAAGTAGATTAAATTCATTTGATAAGTAATTAAATCATTTGTGGAAGTAATTAATCATTCATGATTGTATGTGAATAGAATTTTTTTATTGTTCCCGATCCGGGCCGTTCAAAAAGGATCATACGCTTTTGCGCAAGTATTCTTGCTCATTTCACCGTTGCATAATCTGTCCTTTTTCAAGTATATCTAGAGCAAGAGATATCCTTTCTTCTTCTTCTTCTTCTTCGTCTTCTTCATAGAGTTTTTATTCGACTTATCAATTCATTGCTCAAGTTGTATTTTTTTTTGCTCATTGGTAGAAACCCAATAACATACGGGCTCAGGGAAATTTTTCGTCATGTACAAAGTGCCATTTTGGGGAGAGAGGCTATCATTTCCTGACCCCACCCCAAAGTTGATAAACTAGTCGGATATGTACAAGATATTAGTGGTTCCATCACTTGGAACAGTATAAACAAAATAGTGTGGACATTCATTTGTACACTGTTTCAAATCGATTATTTTTATATATCGCAATGGACGATTCCACCGCTTATAATCGAAAGAAAGTTTACAATAGGTTTTTCAAAGTCAAGTGAGTATGTGATGTAAAGTCTGTCATTTTTCTCTCTTCAAGTCTTCCCAATTCCAATTCTTGTAGGTATCAAGAAAGATCTTCGTAAACTGGGCTATCTTTATCGCATGTGTCTTTAAAGTGAAAGTGGAATTCATGCTTGTTTTTCCTTTCCATTCACTCGGATCTCTTCCGTGTCATCTATTTTGTCCGGATCCTACTTTTATTCCGAATAAAGGGAAAGGGAGCAACACACAGTTCGGTTGGATCCCCTATTGCCCTGCGGTCGTCTCCTTCCTTCGGCGTTGTTTGAGTAAGCGTTTCTCCTCACTTTCTACATCGCTTTCTTCCTCACTTTCTACATCGCTTTCTTCCTCACTTTCTCCCTTTCTTCCTTTTCTGACTTTTCTGACTTTTCTGACTTTTCTGAGGTTTCTTTCAGTTTCTTAGTACAATAGGCGCAACGCATTCTGCCTAAATAGTAGACACAGGTGATAATAAGAGAATACTAAAAATTCGAGCCATAGAATTCTCAATTCTGACACAAGGTACCTATTAGATTAGCAAGGTACCTATTAGATTGAGATCGAATAGAATGATTTTGCCGATCCAGAATAATACAAGCCAACCCATGTCATGAACCAGAAAATGAACCAATTAACCAACCAATTAAAACTATTGTTACAATAACATATTGTTGTTGATCGAAAATATAAATGTTGGACTAATCGGCTAACGTTGAACTGGTAAAATGAAATGGTTGGAATAAATTGAAAAATGAGATTATCAGAAATAACATTGAATGCTGAGATTACGCATTGAAATTTAGGGTAGTTAGGAACCATAATCAAAAAGTTTTTTTGTCTTGATCCAGAGAAAGAAACAAAAGATAGGGTAAAACTAGGACAGTTGATTGTATGGGTCTACCCAAGCTAGATGCAGAGGCGCAAGTAATAGATCGTTGAACATCATGAGCTGTCCGTAATTAAAACCAGTGTGCGTACCTCCTTCTCGGTTCCTTCTTCCATACACCAGAGAGCTGAAGAAGGAAGAGAATAAGAGGGACCTATGGAGAATTTGTGGTCAGAAATCCAGGAATAGAGGCCAGACCAAAGACCGAATTTATTTCTCAGATAAGTTAATAAATTACCAGTAGAAAAGATTTAAAACTCATACAAACCCCCTTTTTCGTTTTATTACATTTCGGATTATTATATGATGATTCTTAACTTCCATAATAGAAAACGGATAGATATAATGAATCTCTTATGTCAATGACACAAAGGGATTTAAATGATATGTTGAATGGGAGGATATAGTAGTTAATATAATGAAAGAGAGCCACTTGGAGTTTCCATGAAATGAGGCATGGAACGAAATTCACTACGAAGAAGTTCCGGGAGTTACGAAGGAAGCTTCGGACTCATATTGTTCATGGTTGAGAACGGGGTATGAACTCTATGAGGTCGAATCTCCGTTGTTCCTCAGTAGCGCAGTGGTAGGAGCGGCGGCTGTAAATGACTGGGCGTAGGTTCGAATCCTACTTGGGGAGATTTGATTCATTCTTAATTAAAGAATGAAGAATGGATTAAAGGGCTCGCTTTGACCGTTAGGAGTAGGTAACCCGTTCGCTGTCTTTGTTTCTATTGCATTCTATCTCATCGTATCACATTCTGTTCTACGATATTTGAGATTCGCCGTCAATACCTCGGCGTAGATCCGGGATAATCCCTTGTAAAAGCAATTCAGAATTCTCAGATGATGTACATCAGTGCAGCAAAGATGCAGTCATCGATTTTCCCGATTGCCACAAATTAACCGCGAGCAAACATATTAATGACGAGGAACGCATTTTTGCTATTCTACTAATAATTGACTTGCTCTGCTATCGGCCCAGCTGCCTGAGGAGAGTTACGGTG
>PYDT01001978.1:20000-30000 GCA_004837865.1 Musa balbisiana
TCGTGAATATCTGAATAGGACGAACCGGCCTCCGTGGATATCTTTGCTTCGGAACAAAACAATTAGAATTAGGCTCGGTCAACCGGAATATGTATTATCCATATGGGGGATCTTCCAATTGAGAAGATCCATCGACCTGAGACGAAGAGAAAGGTCTATCTATTTCTTTAGTTATTCAGTTTAAACCAATGATTCGTTATTGGAGCAGATAGCAACAAGCATTTCATCGGACATGCGTATTTTTTATTTTCCGATGGATTTACATGGTTTCATTAATGGAAATTGTTTGATGTAGTGAGTAATAGACTCTGGTTGTTCGCCGTTCAAGAATTCTTGTTTAGGCAGTTCATATCATCCATACATAGTGTTTTGATCTAAGATTTCAATTCTTCCATGTTTCAGCAGTAGCATATTGTTCCATGGAGCTAAGGTCCAAAATATGGAATAAAAAATGTTTCCACGACTCTACCACCCGGCCAATCCTGTTCCACTTAATCCCTTTTTCATGGCCACATATCTTTACGGCTAAGGAATGGGAAATCTTTCTCCTGTTACATGAATCAAATGTTTCATTTCATCCGAGAAAAGCCATCCCTTTCTCAACATTGTCTTTGTTATTTGATCCAATAGCGTTCCGTTAGATAGGAACAGATTTGATAAATACTGATAACTCTCGGATAGAGTATTAGAAAGGAAAGATCCATTAGATAATGGGACTATTGCTTCTAAGCCATCTCTGGCGATGAATCAACAATTCGAAGTACCTTTCTTGCGTATTCTTGATGAACCAGCATTTATACATAGATGTAGAAGGTTTTGTTTGGGAAGTAATAAGCACCTTTGACATCTCTTCATCTGCAAAGAATTCTCGACGTGAAAACACAGAGACAAAGGGCTGATCTTTGAATAGGAAAAAGAATGGATCCGCAGGGTCCCCAAATGAATTGGCTTACTCGAAAAAAGCCTTGTTCTTTGGAAGATCTATCTCGTGTCTGGTACTGCATGGTTTCACTCTGCAAGAACTCCGAATCATTCTCTTGAAGCTCATCCTCTTCATGATAAAAGGTCCGCTTGCCCCGAGCCCGATAGAGGAAAAGTGGGCTTTTCAATACAATCACATAGTTTGCCACAAGGGCGCCATATTCTAGGAGCCCAAACTATGTGATTGAATAAATCCTCCTTTATCTGTTGCAGGTCGACGACCTCTTCCTCTTCTTCAAACTCCGATTCGTATTTTTCATATAGAAATCTCTGATCAACGATAGAACAAGATCTGTTTTGCATCATATCTAACTGTTCGGACCGAAGAAGTAATGTCACTCGATTATTATCAAACTGACTGCAATCTTTTTCTGTCCGTGAGGGTCCCACCAGAGCGCCTTCTACTTCTAATAGGCCATGAACTAGATCAGAATCATTCTCAACGAATCTATAAGAAGTGATCCGATTTTTTTTCATCAGGTCCGGGTGAAGACCAAAGATCTTGAGCGACCGATCCGGCAGAACAACTCAAAAGATAAAGAAGTATCGTTAATTTCTTCATGCTCGTTCCAAGTTCGAAGTACCATTTGTACAAATAAGAATCCCCTTCTGATCTCTTCTTCATATAGATAGATATAGGATCTATGGGGCAATTACTTAGAAGTACATTTTGTGCAACAGCCCTTCCTATCTGATAGAAAAGGATCCCATGATCCTGAACCGATCTTACCTGGGATCGCAAATCCCAAGTTTGTCTATGAAGAGCTAATCTAATTGTATTAGTTTCTATAATTGATTTCTTCTGTGTAATACTAATTGATAGGGCCTCATTGATAAGTGCTACAAGATCTCGTACATTGGAACCCATGGTTATGGACCCCAATCCGTTAGTATGGAACATTTTCTTTTCCAAGTGAAATCCCCTAGTATATGAAAGAATGAAAAAGTGCTTTCGTTGTTGCGGAATAAGAAGCCTTCGTATCTTAATGCATGTATTTAATTTATTCGGAGCTATTAGAGCGGGATCCACTTTTTGGGGAATATGAGTCGAAGCAATAACAAGAATATTTCTAGTGGAACATCTTTCACAATCTCTGGAGAGATAGTTCTCTAATAGACCGAGGGATAAGTAATTCGACTCATTCATATACAGATCATGAATGTTTGGAATCCATATTATGCAAGGAGACATTGCTTTTGCTAATTCGAATTGAAAGGTGATATCAAATCGGTCTATTTTCGGCGTCATATACATAGTTAGCAGCTCCGTATCAAGGTCATCATCAATATCGTCACTATCATCAATATCGATATCGTCACTATCATCAATATCGATATCGTCACTATCACTATCACTATATCGATATCGGCACTATCATCATAGCGATATCGTCACTATCACTATCAGCAAAATCGATATCATCAATAAAATAATCTTTAGGCTTGTCATCCGGGAACTTGTTCGGAAATACCGTAATGAAAGGAACATAGGGGTTTGTCGCTAGGTATTTGACCAAATAGGATCGTCCAGTTCCTATAGAACCTATCACTAAAATACTCCTAGAAGGGGATAGGGCTAAGCGGAGCGAAAAGGGTTTTCCATGAGATGGGAAATGAAAACTATTAGCCCCACACGAGGTTTGTGAATAAGTAATTGTCTGATAATGAGCAAGGAATATCCGTCTTTCTGCTAAACAGGATCCATTGAACTCATAATTCATTATATACTTGTCAACTAAGTATCGTAAGTAAATTGATCCCGGTTGTTCAATCATTTGATAACCAGAGTCATTCTTTGATAAATGATCACTATGAGTCAGACTCAATAGAATTTGATCAATCCTTTTTTCTGTCGTTAAGGTGGAGAACTGAACCAAGAATTCTCTTTCTTCATCATCAATCGAATCACTGTTCGCGACCCAGGATTCTATTTTCTCATCAATCCAATCACCGTTCACCTTTTTTCTTTTTCTTATCAATGAATAGATCTCTTTACTTGTACGACTTAGATGTCTCGTATTTCTCGAAAAAGTGATTCGATTGATGGGATTTGGTATGATACTTATGAGATTGATGGGATTTGATATGATACTTATGAGATCGATGAGATTGATATTCAAATATTTCTTCCTAGAACGTATTGATTTGACCCCACAAGCGACCAATAGCATGTTGCCACCAAAAGCAAAAGCAAAACCCCGTATTTCTTCCAGAGAATCTCCTAATTGTTTCAGAACAACTAGAAAGAGATTCTTTAACCAGAAAGAATTCAGTTCAGATGTAGGATACCCATCCAAAAGTTTTCGCAACTCAATCATGTATGATGGAATCATCAAAGATTTGATCTTTTCTAACTCTGTCTGTAACTCACTAGAGGCTTGGGAAACAAAGAGAAGATGTATACGAACGAGATATCCAGCAACAAGAAGAAGGAAAAAGATTGAATAGAGGAACTCCAACTCCCGAGCATTTGTTGATCTCAGATGTGTCCATATCAATGGAACGGGTGACTCATTATTTCGATGAATCATTTCTTCGGACAGAAGAAGATTCTGTAAACACTCCCTCGAAATCTCACTTATCAGAGTCCATTGTGGAAGAATCTTCTGAGGAATTGGCCATGATATATCTGATCCATGCATAATATCATGAAAAATGGATACAAATTTTAAAATGGATACAAATTTGTGACTGCTACTTAGTATCGACAATGGGTCTGAAAAAGTATCTAAAAGGGTGAAATTTAGATATTTGCACTCTGTCGAAGTAAGGAACCATGGCATATATGTTTGGAACGGATTCCATTTTGTTTGGAACAGATTCCATTTTGAGAGATTTGAAAAAGCACTATCTCGTTGAAAGGTTCTATACATCTGCCGTTTCTCAACGCATTTCTTTAGAGAAAGACTCCGTTTTTTTTTCCTCTTTCCGGATGGTAAATATTTCTCAGAACATGGAGTGTGAATCAAACCCATGTTTGAATTGAAACTGAGATACCGATGCAAGTTCTTCCCTTCTGAATCAGATAGATTCATATCTGAAAGAGGCTGACAATAAGTTCTTCCAAAATTGACTCTTTGTTTCTCTGTTAGAGGTGTTGCAGAAATGTCTGCGATCGAGTAAATAGCTCTACGAACGAATGGCTCGGATCGAATTGGAAAACGGAAAGATTTGTACAAGTTATACGTTTTGTCACCACTTTGTGGAAAATCTTTAGGTATGAATATGTTAGATACCTGTGACTCGATTGGTGAAATAGTCTCTCTCTCCAAAAAAATATGTTTTTTTTTACCGACGCACGAAGAAAATATTTTGTTGCGAATGAACAAGGTAGTGAGGAATTGTCCATATGTAAGATCATAATTATTGATACGGGTCTTTTCCACATAAAAAGGGAATCTTTTGTTACAATAGAACCAGAAGTGATTTGGATCATTCAAGAATCGAAGTCGATTTGCTTTATAAAAAGAAGATATCAATGAACTTCTATGAAATGGTTTCACGGGATTCAGCCAATTGTCTCGATCATGGAATATCATTGAGAAATAGGAATCCGTGTTATCAAAGGATTTCCTGCGATTATTTCTAGTATAGAATGAGTCAATCATCCACTCTGGTATCTTTTTGAACAAAAATGGTAATGTTGTTCCTCCATTGATAAAGAATTCCGGTCTTTGGGAAGTATCATGATCATCCAATAAGAAGGGTTTCAATTTATTCAAATGAACGATTTGAACACCTATTGATTCTAACAACTGATTGCGGAGTTGATCATTCGGACCTTTCAATTCACGGATGTGGATCTCGGACCTATGAATGGGGATATTCCCGATACTCACAAAGAAAAGGGGAAGTGACTTGGACAAAAAGGGAAGTGACTTGGACAAAAAGGGAAGTGACTTGGACAAAAAGAAACGAAGTGACTTGGACAAAAAGAAACGAAGTGACTTAGACAAATTTTGTTTGTCGATAGCCTCGGACCAATCAATCGAATATTGATTAATACGTAACCGATCGAACACTACTTGAAAACGGTTCTTCTGTTCAGAAACGAAATGTTCCAAATGTTCCTGGAAATTCTTGCTCTCATTGGACCATTTGTATCTATATACATCAGGATCCCGATTCATGGATCTCTCGGTTCGAGAAAAAAGAGGATCAAACCATTTCTTCTGACTCTTTTTCAAATTCGATAAATGTTGGTTGATCGTATATTTCATTATAGTTATATGATTCAGAGTATCATTTCCTATTTGATCCCTTTGAATTCCATATTCGAAGTTGCGATCGGATCTATTCATTAAAAAGAATCGATTAGATACATTTCTTATGTACCCATAGGTGCTATATTGGATTTGAATCAGATTTCGGATCAATCTATATTGATTGACTGCCTCCATTATGTTGTTGCTAGCAAATACCGCTGTTTTTAGTTTTGGATCTTCCGAATCATTCCCGCAGTAGATCCGGACCGATTTTTTCTGATCCTTCGATAAAAAAGAGGATCAAACCATTTCTTCTGACTCTTTTTCAAATTCGATAAATGTTGGTTGATCGTATATTTCATTATAGTTATATGATTCAGAGTATCATTTCCTATTTGATCCCTTTGAATTCCATATTCGAAGTTGCGATCGGATCTATTCATTAAAAAGAATCGATTAGATACATTTCTTATGTACCCATAGGTGCTATATTGGATTTGAATCAGATTTCGGATCAATCTATATTGATTGACTGCCTCCATTATGTTGTTGCTAGCAAATACCGCTGTTTTTAGTTTTGGATCTTCCGAATCATTCCCGCAGTAGATCCGGACCGATTTTTTTCTGATCCTTCGATAAAAAGATTCATTCTCTTCATAAAAAAGAGGATCAAACCATTTCTTCTGACTCTTTTTCAAATTCGATAAATGTTGGTTGATCGTATATTTCATTATAGTTATATGATTCAGAGTATCATTTCCTATTTGATCCCTTTGAATTCCATATTCGAAGTTGCGATCGGATCTATTCATTAAAAAGAATCGATTAGATACATTTCTTATGTACCCATAGGTGCTATATTGGATTTGAATCAGATTTCGGATCAATCTATATTGATTGACTGCCTCCATTATGTTGTTGCTAGCAAATACCGCTGTTTTTAGTTTTGGATCTTCCGAATCATTCCCGCAGTAGATCCGGACCGATTTTTTTCTGATCCTTCGATAAAAAGATTCATTCTCTTCATAAAAAGATTCATTCTCTTCATAAAAAAGAGGATCAAACCATTTCTTCTGACTCTTTTTCAAATTCGATAAATGTTGGTTGATCGTATATTTCATTATAGTTATATGATTCAGAGTATCATTTCCTATTTGATCCCTTTGAATTCCATATTCGAAGTTGCGATCGGATCTATTCATTAAAAAGAATCGATTAGATACATTTCTTATGTACCCATAGGTGCTATATTGGATTTGAATCAGATTTCGGATCAATCTATATTGATTGACTGCCTCCATTATGTTGTTGCTAGCAAATACCGCTGTTTTTAGTTTTGGATCTTCCGAATCATTCCCGCAGTAGATCCGGACCGATTTTTTTCTGATCCTTCGATAAAAAGATTCATTCTCTTCATAAAAAGAGGAGGTAGAACCAATAAAGATTTCTTTTTCGATTCATCTCTGGAGTTGAATACCTCATTCAAGAATTTTTTTTGATCCAACCCGTAGGAATCAATAGAAAAGGCAAATCCCCTATGATACACCAGATCCGGCTCGGTTATTGATAGAGTGAATAGATCTGCCATTTCTTGAAATCTCTCTTCTGATTCAAAATCGTGGTGTAACGTGTATCCCCTTTTGTTCCGGTCATGGAATAGATGAAATAAATCAAAAATGGATTTTTGTTCAAGAATGAAATCTTATTGGAACTGTCCATATCCGGTTCATCCTTCGGAACCATATCACATCCCGGATCTGATGAAATAGGATGAATTGAGACGGTATTTTGTAAATACATAATTATCTTGAATATATCAACCATTTCTTTATTTTCCAATCGCCTGGAAGGGACAAAAGAAACATCTTGTTTTTTCTTCAAAAATTTCTGATCTCTAGTGGACCTCTCAATAGGATTCGAACCCAGATGAAGTTCTGACCATCTGTCAGAGAAAAAAGAACGAATTGATCTTGTAGGATTCCCAAGAAATTCTTCGATTTCTTCCGGAAGCAGATGATTATTCATCTGCTTCTCACGTTCCGTGAATAGCCGGGACATTGAGGAAGATCCAAAAAGGCATTTCGGGAATCGATCTGATTCTATCTCTGTTCGTTCCGTTTGAAGAAAGGAAGGATCCCAAAGAATCGATCTTTCTTTTAGTTGCTGAATGTCTGTTTGATCGATCAATGTGGGATATTCTGAATCCTCATTTCTAATGGAATCGAAATGATCTATGGATTGATCAGAAGATCCTTTCAATTGGCTAGAATCCCTTACTTGAACGAAAATAGATC
This sequence comes from Musa balbisiana, assembly GCA_004837865.1. Taxonomy (NCBI): domain Eukaryota; kingdom Viridiplantae; phylum Streptophyta; class Magnoliopsida; order Zingiberales; family Musaceae; genus Musa; species Musa balbisiana. The sequence continues at coordinate 27,481 of PYDT01001978.1, forward strand.
TTGTGGAATCATATTGAATATTTGACAATACATTCCGTACCTTGCTAAAAAACCGATCCTTGTTTACCAACCACACATTGTCTAACCAAATCAAATTCTCTCTCGATACGTTCCTCAAAAAATCCGATTCGTGCTGATTCTTCCCCCAACTAACGAAGAGATCTTGGCGGAATTGCCACATATGAAATTGAACACAATTTTGCAAAGAAATACCCCACTTGTTTCTCGAGAAGAGATGGGAAACATGCTCAATATCATTTGATTGAATAGTTGCCTCAGCTCCTTGTTGTTTGAAGAAACCCTCCCCTTCAATTGGTCTTTTTTCACGAAAAGCAGACATGAGATAACAATCAAGTCTTTCCCTAAGATTTCGAATAGCTGTCCCAAATTCAAGTTGATTATGTTTCGCTTCTTCCTCGGAGAAAGACGATCAAACAATTCCCAATCATGGTCCTTGCGGATCGGATCATCCGTATAGGATAAAAAAAGAAACTCCAGATATTCGCTATCTTTCTCTTTGAATGAGATCTTAATTCCAGCTACGGTTTCATTAGATATCTTACAACTAGAATCCCTCTTTTTTCCGATCCGGTTCCTCCACCACCGCGAACTCCGGTTAGATTCAGGCATGATACACTTTTTATTTATTGGGAGAACCCAAGTACTCTCTTGCGGATCCATGAAACAACTCTCAGAAATCTTTTTCCCTTTTGGAAGATACAGGAACGAAACAATCAACCTATTGATATTGGAAGACCGAAAAGATTCTTCCAATGTCTCATTTCTGGGTCCAATGGAATTCATAGGTATAGGAAGAAGCTCCATCAAATAGAGATTTTTTCTTTCGACCATCTTTCGATTGTTAATACGAGATATAAGGACCGCTACTACAAGCAGTACTACACCTTTGATTACACCTTTGATCATGAAATATCGATTGCTTGTTGAACCCTGCGAATCACGTGAAAGTAGGGTACTCCAAATTCGGGGGTCAAAAAGTTTCATAAAGCGTTCTTGATGGAAAAAAATGTATTTGATCCACGAATCTAAGAAATAGTGAGAATTCTTGATCTCTCTCAATATCTCTCTCAATTCGACGATCCAGAATTTGAATTGATGTCGTCCCATAAATCCCTCCTAAAGATTTTATTTCAACTAAAGATTTTATTTCAATTGGAATTTTTGGTTATTTATACATTTACGATATACTTATTATACGATATACTTATTTACGATATACTTATTTACGATATACTTATTTACGATATACTTATTTATACATTTACGATATACTTATTTATACGATATACTTATTTACGATATACTTATTTACGATATACTTATTTATACGATATACTTATTTACGATATACTTATTTACGATATACTTATTTACGATATACTTATTTATACATTTACGATATACTTATTTATACGATATACTTATTTATACGATATACTTATTTACGATATACTTATTTATACGATATACTTATTTACGATATACTTATTTACGATATACTTATTTATACGATATACTTATTTATACGATATACTTATTTACGATATACTTATTTACGATATACTTATTTACGATATACTTATTTACGATATACTTATTTATACATTTACGATATACTTATTTATACATTTACGATATACTTATTTATACATTTACGATATACTTATTTATACATTTACGATATACTTATTTATACGATATACTTATTTATACATTTACGATATACTTATTTATACGATATACTTATTTATACATTTACGATATACTTATTTACGATATACTTATTTACGATATACTTATTTATACATTTACGATATACTTATTTATACGATATACTTATTTATACATTTACGATATACTTATTTATACATTTACGATATACTTATTATACGATATACTTATTTATACGATATACTTATTATACGATATACTTATTTATACATTTACGATATACTTATTTACGATATACTTATTTATACGATATACTTATTTATACATTTACGATATACTTATTTATACATTTACGATATACTTATTTACGATATACTTATTTACGATATACTTATTTATACATTTACGATATACTTATTTACGATATACTTATTTACGATATACTTATTTATACGATATACTTATTTATACATTTACGATATACTTATTTACGATATACTTATTTACGATATACTTATTTATACGATATACTTATTATACGATATACTTATTTATACATTTACGATATACTTATTTATACATTTACGATATACTTATTTATACATTTACGATATACTTATTTACGATATACTTATTATACGATATACTTATTTACGATATACTTATTTATACGATATACTTATTATACGATATACTTATTTATACATTTACGATATACTTATTTACGATATACTTATTTACGATATACTTATTTATACGATATACTTATTTATACATTTACGATATACTTATTTACGATATACTTATTTACGATATACTTATTTATAC
>PYDT01001978.1:35000-59020 GCA_004837865.1 Musa balbisiana
AAAAAAAAAAAAAAAAAAAAAAAAAAAAAAAAAAAAAAAAAAAAAAAAAAAAAAAAAAAAAAAAAAAAAAAAAAAAAAAAAAAAAAAAAAAAAAAAAAAAAAAAAAAAAAAAAAAAAAAAAAAAAAAAAAAAAAAAAAAAAAAAAAAAAAAAAAAAAAAAAAAAAAAAAAAAAAAAAAAAAAAAAAAAAAAAAAAAAAAAAAAAAAAAAAAAAAAAAAAAAAAAAAAAAAAAAAAAAAAAAAAAAAAAAAAAAAAAAAAAAAAAAAAAAAAAAAAAAAAAAAAAAAAAAAAAAAAAAAAAAAAAAAAAAAAAAAAAAAAAAAAAAAAAAAAAAAAAAAAAAAAAAAAAAAAAAAAAAAAAAAAAAAAAAAAAAAAAAAAAAAAAAAAAAAAAAAAAAAAAAAAAAAAAAAAAAAAAAAAAAAAAAAAAAAAAAAAAAAAAAAAAAAAAAAAAAAAAAAAAAAAAAAAAAAAAAAAAAAAAAAAAAAAAAAAAAAAAAAAAAAAAAAAAAAAAAAAAAAAAAAAAAAAAAAAAAAAAAAAAAAAAAAAAAAAAAAAAAAAAAAAAAAAAAAAAAAAAAAAAAAAAAAAAAAAAAAAAAAAAAAAAAAAAAAAAAAAAAAAAAAAAAAAAAAAAAAAAAAAAAAAAAAAAAAAAAAAAAAAAAAAAAAAAAAAAAAAAAAAAAAAAAAAAAAAAAAAAAAAAAAAAAAAAAAAAAAAAAAAAAAAAAAAAAAAAAAAAAAAAAAAAAAAAAAAAAAAAAAAAAAAAAAAAAAAAAAAAAAAAAAAAAAAAAAAAAAAAAAAAAAAAAAAAAAAAAAAAAAAAAAAAAAAAAAAAAAAAAAAAAAAAAAAAAAAAAAAAAAAAAAAAAAAAAAAAAAAAAAAAAAAAAAAAAAAAAAAAAAAAAAAAAAAAAAAAAAAAAAAAGGCAGGATGAATAAAGAGAGACAAGTATCAATGATATCTGAGTCCAATACTAGGGTCTATGAATTACCTCATAAAGGCAATGTGATAAAGCATCAATACTGATGAATATACATATAATAAAGAGCCTCGGTTAATAAAAACTAAGGAGATTGACTCGAGAAGGAATTTTGTTGGGAGCTCCATTGCAGAGTTCAGGCCTAACCATTAATGGAGAAGCTATGGGAACGACGGAACCTGTGACTGCATAGGATTCTACTGAAAACGAATACCGAATAATTCTTGGTGGGATGGCGGAACGAACCGAGAAAAAATTTATTTATTCTGAGAAGTCATGGTTGACCTAGGAATAAAACAGTAAAGAGTCAATATTCGCCCGCGAAACCTTTATTTATTGAGATTACATTACAATATTTTGGCATCATTTGATAAGGTAAAAATAAGGATCAGGCTCGTAATATAAAAGCATTATCTATAATTATAAAAAGCATTATCTATAATTTATATCTAATCTATAATTTATATCTATAAATATGCATAACATAAATATTCTAGCTATATATCCTGTATATACATCTTCGCTGTATAACAAAACAAATTCAATATTAATAAATGTCTTAGTGTATTAGTTTATTAAATTATTAAATACATGCGTATCTGTAATATTATTGAATCCTTTCATTCGCGAGGAGCTGGATGAGAAGAAACTCTCATGTCCGTTCTGTAGTAGAGATGGAATTAAGAAACGACCATCAACTATAACCCCAAAAGAACCAGATTTCGTAAACAACATAGAGGAAATGAAGAAATCTTGTCGGGGCAATCGTCTTTGTTTCGGCAGATACGCTCTTCAGGCACTTGAACCCGCTTGGATCACAGCTAGACAAATAGAAGCGGGGCGAAGAGCAATGACACGATATGCGCGTCGTGGTGGAAAAATATGGTTACGTATATTTCCCGACAAACCTGTTACAGTAAGACCTGCGGAAACACGTATGGGTTCGGGGAAGGGATCCCCCGAATATTGGGTATCCGTTGTTAAACCAGGTCGAATACTTTATGAAATGGGCGGAGTATCAGAAGCTGTAGCCAAGCAGCTATTTCACTAGCTGCGTCCAAAATGCCTATACGAACTCAATTTGTCAGGATAGGTATGTAGAACTAAACAGTGTATTGAGGATGAAAAAACAACGGCAAGTTTATTTATTTCTGGACAGAGAATATTTCTTTTTTCCTTCATCCTTTGCATTAAAATAACGGATTCCAATAAAATGATATGATTCAACCTCAGACCCTTTTGAATGTAGCGGATAACAGCGGAGCTCGAGAATTGATGTGTATTCGAATCATAGGAGCTGGTAATCATCGATATGCTCATATTGGTGACGTTATTGTTGCTGTAATCAAAGAAGCAGTGCCTAATATGCCACTAGAAAGATCGGAAATAATTAGAGCTGTAATTGTACGTACTTGTAAAGAACTCAAACGTGACAACGGTATGATAATACGATATGATGACAATGCTGCGGTTGTCATTGATCAAGAAGGAAATCCAAAAGGAACTCGAGTTTTTGGTGCGATCGCTCGGGAATTGAGACAGTTGAATTTTACTAAAATAGTTTCATTGGCTCCCGAGGTATTATAAATACTACTAGATGGGACTATGATATATCAGAACATCTAAAATAGATCAAATTTAGTAGAATCAAATTTAGTAGATTAGTAGATTGTGTCTCACGCATATACTTTTAATAATAAATAATTTTATAATAAAAAAAAAAAAAGAAAGAAAATAAAACAAAGAAAAAAGGAAACATGTTGATTATATCAAAATTTGGAGGCACCATAATTATAGTTCGTCATGGGTAAGACACTATTGCCGATATAAGACACTCTATAAGAAATGCTGACATGAATAAAAAAGGAACGGTTCGAATAGCATCTACTATATCACCGAAAATATTGTGAAAATACTTCTACGAGAAGGTTTTATTGAAAACGTTCGGAAACATCAGGAAGGTAACAAATATTTCTTGGTTTCAACTCTGCGACATAGAAAGACTAGGAAAGATACACAGAACTATTTTAAAGCGTATCAGCCGCCCGTTTTACGAATTTATTCCGACTATCAACAAATTCCTAAGATTTTAGGTGGAATAGGAATTGTAATTCTTTCTACTTCCCGAGGATAATGACAGATCGAGAAGCTCGACGAGAAAAAATTGGAGGCGAACTTTTGTTATATATATGGTATCCTCCTCCTCTGGTATCCTAATTTTCTCTCTAACTTCCTATTTGTGAAATAGAGAGGAAAAGTTAGTTTATAACTCTTCTCCATTCGTTAGATATACTGCAAGAAGTTACCTGGAATGAAAGAACAAAAATTTATTCATGAAGGTTTATTACTGAATCACTTCCCAACGGTATGTTTCGGTCCGCCTAGATCATAAAGATGTAATTCTATGTTATGTTTCGGGAAGATCCGGCGCAGTTTTATACGGATACTACCTGGGGATAGAGTCAAAATTGGAAGTAAGTTGTTATGATTCAACCAGGGGACGTATAATTTATAGACTTCGCAACAAAGATTCGAATGATTAGGTGATTTTAAAAGCATTCCTTTCATGACGATACAATTCGAAGTTAAATGACGATACAATTCGAAGTTAAAAAAAAATCAAGAGACTTATTTTCTTCCAAGGAATAGATTCAAAATTAAGGTAAGGAATAAGAAATATGAAAATAGGGCTTCCGTTCGTAAATTTGTGAAAAATGTCGACTGATTCGTGCGCGACGAATATAGTGATTTTTTCCAATCCGAGACATAAACAGAGACAAGGATAATCTTTCTAAAAAAGAACTTTCTAAGAAAGACAAAATAAAGGATTTCTTTTAATATGAAAGGATATTTCCGTATCTTTTCTTTCCGTATATTTCTGACTTATATTTATAAGATGATAAAATATGACAAAAGCTATACCAGAATCGGTTCACGTAGGAATGGGCGTATTGGTTCACGTAATAATGGACGTAGAATACCAAAAGGAATTATTCACGTTCAAGCAAGTTTCAACAATACCATTGTAACTGTTACAGATGTACGAGGTCGGTGGTTCTTGTCCTCTGCTGGTACTATCCGGTTCAATGGACAGAGAGGGAACAGCCTATCTGCTCAAGCGCGGCATTTCAATGCTATTCGTACAGTAGTTAATCAGGGTATGCAACGAGCAGAAGTTATGATAAAAGGTCCTGGTCTCGGAAGAGATGCAGCATTACGAGCCATTCGTAGAAGTGGTATACTATTAAGTTTCGTACGTGATGTAACACCTATGCCACATAATGGATGTCGACCCCCTAAAAAAAGACGTGTGTAGAAAAAAAAAAAACAGATTTCAAGAGAAATAATGATTCAATGATCTGATCAAATAAAGTATTGTATAGTATGGTTCGAGAGGAAGTAGCAGGATCCACTCGAACACTACAGTGAGGTGTGTTGAATCGAGAGTAGGACAGTAAACGTCTTTATTATGGTCGTTTCGTTCTGTCCCCGCTTATGAAAGGTCAAGCTGATACTATAGTATTGCCATGCGAAGGGCTTTACTTGGAGAAATAGAAGGAACATGTATCACACGTGCAAACTCTGAGAAAGTGCCGCATGAATATTCTACGATAATAGGTATTGAAGAATCGGTACATGAAATTTACTAAATTTGAAAGAAATTGTATTGAGAAGTAATATATATGGAGTTAGAGACGCATCCATTTGCGCCAGGGGCCCTAATACGTAACCGCTCAAGATATCATCTCACCACCTTCCGTGGAAATAGTTGACACACACAACATATAGCTAACCTGACGGAACCAATTGATTTGTGTATTGGATTACAAATCAGCGGATCGTGGATATCGTCCGAAACCACACTACTCTAAAATGGAAGTTATCCTATAGATGCTGTATCTATGCCTGTTCGAAATGCTAATCATAGTATTCATTCTTAAGGGAATGGGAATGAAAAACAAGAGATACTTTTTCTAGAAATATGGACGAATGGAAGTTTAACTCCTAAGGAAGCCTTTATGAAGCTTCTCGTAATTTAATTGATTTATTTATTCCTTTTCTACATGCGGAGGAAGAGGACATTAATTTCAAAGAAAATAAAAACAGGTTTACTCTACCCATTTTTACCTTTCAAGTAGATTAACCAATCTAAAGAAAAACAAAAAAGAAATTCCATTGAAATGTATTTTTATTGACCAATCAGAATTACCTTCCAGGACCTATACTTGTCTCAAAAGGTCCAATATACACACATTATTGGACCTTTTGAATAAGAGTCAAGAAGATCTTATGAGAATTGAATATTTTCGCATAGAAGATGTAAAAGATATATCGACACTCTACAAAAGCATTTTTTTCCGGGCACAAAAAAAATTTTTGGGGAATAATTTTTACCTAAGTCCAGTTTATTTTAAATCCATTATAATTATTTCATCTTCTTTTCTAATAAAATAGAAAGAAAAATTTATAAAGAAAAAGAAGAAAATTTGTTTTTAATCTTTTTGGCACAATCCGTATTTTCGTGGAATGATCATAATAAAATTAATGTATCTAAGAATAGTGACTTTGAAGTCACTATTCTTAGATACATTAATCATGGTATTTCACGTTGAATCAATTTAAAAAAGACCTAAAGTTAGCGATTTATCAATAGGTAATGTTGCTCCAATACCTAACCAAGAGCTACTGCGGTACCGATCAAAAAGACTGTTTAGCTACTGACGGCGAAATGGATTTTGGAATTTATTAACATTCTCCAAAAAGGTACTGTCAATAATCCCGTTGGTACTGAAACCATTAAAAGAACACCTAATAACTTATTGGGTACTGTGCGGAGTATTTGAAATACGGGAAAGAAGTACCATTCGGGTAATATTTCCAAAGGAGTTGCAAATTGATCCTCCGGTTCCCATCATTGACGGTTCTAGAACTGCCAAGCCTACATTACATGCAATAGTACCTAGAATTACTACTGGAAAAATATATAAAGATCATTGGGCCATGCGGGTTCTCCATAATAATTATGCCCCATCCCTTTAGCCAATTTAGCTCTTAATACAGGATCGTTCAAGTCAGGTTTCTTTGTTATTGGGATAGGTGAATTCTTATGGATCCATCCCCCGAAGGAACCGGACATGATAATTTTTCATCATCCGGCTCGAGCAAGAACATGAAAGGAATGCAGAAATAGATCCATATAAAATCTATTTTTCATACATTCCCCACATATCATATATATGACTCTATGTAAGAAAAGATTTACCAGATTCCATTTTCCGGAGTTGCAACTATTCATTGCAACTAATTCAGTTCTTACAGGTAATGCTCAATATCCAAGTAGGCTTATAAATTTGATCATGATCAAGTGCTTTTTGGATTGTCTCATGTCTTTTGATTGGTGTTTATCCCCCAACATCTCGATTTTCTTACATACAAAGTATTTACTTGTTACTAATAAGTCTAGCCTCTGTTCTTCCTTAGATCTCTTATTTTCCTCCGATAGTATTATCGATCGGGATCGATGCAGAGGAAATGAATGCATTTCTACACTACAAATAAGGAAGTGGAATAGACAGAACATTGAATCATGCCACATCACTTATTTTATTCTACGGGATCTTACGGAGCCTGTTCATGCATAACATGATTCAGGTATGATCATAGAAAAGGTTCTCCCAAACGAACCGGCCTATCCTCTGCTACATAGGGGCTTACGTGTTGGTTGGATGTGGAGACACATTTGGTTGTGAATTCCAATGTGGCAGATAAAATAATATATCTGCATGGCCTAATCAATAGTTCAAGTCACACACTCCCATAATCCATCCTCTCTTCGGAAAATTAACTTCAACTATTCGTATCAAATAGGAATACAATACTTCGAAGTTGAAGAAAAGTATCCAAATAACATGTCTTATTTTTTCAATAATCCATATTTCTAGCAATGAAATATTATTGTCTATCGTTCCTCCCCAGTATGATATATGATCAATTACAAATATCTATGATTCTATAAAGGACCCGAAATACCTTGCTTACTATCATGGAAAATGCATTAACATAAATACGGCAGTAAGAAAGAGGCAACTACAAAGTGTGTAAACTATAAAACCGATTCCAAGTGGATTGGGCCCAACTAGCCTTCCGCGTAATAACTCTACCAAAGGCATCCTATTAGGAATAGCTTCATGTACGCCTGTCACATGTTTACTGCCCCAATACCATTTGGTCCGCCAAGGTAAGGATAACCATTACAACCAAAGATGCCGTCAATACCGCCAAAACTACACCTGTAACCCAAGTTAATTCGCGGGGTTTTTTAAATCCACCTGTAGGTACACACGAAATACGTGCAAGATCATCATTAAACCATCATACTTGCTGACCATCGATGAACTGATCGGATTACCCACCAAAGTTTGCCTCAGTCATTATGTATTGAACAGAGGAAAAAGCCTCTGTAACGGTTTGGACGGTAGTAAAAAGTCATAGCAAAACCTGTAGCTACTTGTACTACAAGACAAGTAAGTGTTGATCCCCCCTACACCTACATATGTTGACTGAGGAGGAACATATTTACTAGTTATATCATCTGCAATCGCCTGAATCTCAAGACGTTTCCTCCAACCAATCATTACTTTTTTGTTATTGAGATAGGTGAATTCTTATGGATCCATCCCCCCGAAGGAACCGGACATGATAATTTTCATCATCCTGCTCGACAAGAATGAAATGAATGGCAGAAATAGATCCATATAACATCTATTTTTCAACATATCCCCACATATCATATTATAATGACTCTATTTTAAAAAAGATTTACCAGTTCCATTTCCGGAGTTGCCAACTATTCAATTGCAACTATTCAGTTCTTACAGGTAAATCTCAATATCCAAGTAGGCTTTATTACTTTTGATACTGCAAGTGCTTTTTGTATGTCTTCATGTTCTTTTGATGGGTGTTTATCCCCCAACATCTCTCATTTTCTTACATACAAAGTATTTACTTGTTACTAATAAAGGTCTAGCCTCTGTTCTTCCTTAGATCTCTTATTTCACCGATAGTATTATCGATCGGGATCGATGCAGAGGAAATGATGCATTTCTACACCTCAAATAAGGAAGGTGAATAGACAGAACATTGAATCATGCCACACACTTATTTTATTCTACAGGGATCTTACGATCCTTTCACATGCTAACAGATTCGGTAATGATCTATAAAAGGTTTCCCAAACGAACCGGCCTATCCTCTGCTACCATAGGGGCTTACGTGGTGGTTGGATTTGGAAGACCCATTTGGTTGTGAATTCCAATGTGGCAACGATAAAATATATATCTGCAGTGGCCTAATCAATAGTTCAAGTCACACACTCCCATAATCCATCCTCTCTTCGGAAAATTAACTTCAAACTATTCGTATCAAATAGAATACACTCTTTCGAATTTGAAGAAAAGTATCCAAATAACATGTCTTATTTTTTCAATCTCCATATTTCTAGCAATGAAATATTATTGTCTATCGTTCCTCCCAGTATGATATATGATCAATGAACAAATATCGCTGATTCTATAAAGACACTAAATACCTTGCATTACGTATCATTGGAAATGCATGAACATAAATACGGCAGTAAGAAGAGGCAATACAAAAGTGTGTAAAACGGAGGTAAAACTAGTCAAAGTGGATTGGCCCACACTAGCACTTCCGCTATACGCTACCAAAGGCGATCCTATTACGGGAAGATGCTTCATGTACGCTGTCACAATTTTTACTGCCCAATACCAATTTGTCCCAAGTAAGGAATAACCAGTTACACCCAAAGATGCCGTCAATACAGCCAAAACTACACCTAGTAACCCAGTTAATTCGCGGGGTTTGTTTAAATCCACCTGTAAGGTACACACGACCATACGTGCAAGATCATCCATAGACCCATCATACTTGCTGAACCATCAGATGAACGATCGGATTAACCAACCAAAGTTGGCCCCCTCATTATGTATGAACGAGAAAAGCCTCTGTAACGGTGGACCGGTATAAAATTCATGGAGCAAACCCTGTAGCTACTTTACTTGTACTAAAAAACAAGTAAGTTATCCCCCCTAAACAATAAAATATGTTGACATGAGGAGGCACAGATTTACTATTTATATCATCTGCAAGCGCCTGAATCTCAAGACGTTCCTCAAACCCAATCATAATACTTTATTTGAGATAGGTAACCAAGGCCAAGGGACGCCTCCCCCTCTGAGAACCGTATATGAAAATTTCATCTCGTACGGCTCAGCAGAACACACAAATGCTTATTTTCACAACGGAATATGTAATAGAAGTTCAAAAATCTTGCTTCGCCGCTTGATTTGCCCCGACCCGAAGATACGAAGTAACAAAATCGAATTTTCTTCTTTTATGATAATGCCTCAAAATATCAAGTTGGCTCACTGTCTCTTTTGATGTTGATCATTACAGACGGCTTTTGCATCGTCTCTCCCTATTTTTTTATTTGTTTTATTTTTTTTTCTTGTTTTTTTGTGTAATGCTGATTGTATTCTTTTTTTACTATTGGATAGAATTTTGCTTGTTGCGACCCTAAATGAATCAATTTGAACCCCAGATGCATACTAGAAACCACGATGATTAATTTAATAAATTATAAAGCAAAGCCTCAAGCTAAACTCAAAGGTATCTCTGAGTAAGACACCCTTTGAATGATCACTTATTCGATGAATGTAATGACTCACGCAAAATCGAGAAAAAGAGTTGTCCTTTCGGTCAAGAAAAAAAACGTCTGAAGAGAACAATCGTTTGATTAGGAAATATCTATTTGAAAATTTCCTATCCGTTGCGAGGTCTGAATAGTAGTATGAATCATAAGTTTTACATTTCTTTTCTTAATCTATTCTATATCTAGATTATTCCGTGCTCCAGATACTAGAATAACTATCCGACGAAATCGAATCATCTCGCATAGGAGATACAGGACCATTCTCTGTATTATCAATAAGGATCACTTTCACAAGTCCCACACTCATATTCCGGAGATCCGAAACAATAAATTCCACGGCGAACTACCATAATGGTCTAGAAATCCGAGTTTTCAAGTCAGTAATTTTTTTTGGGGGGGGGAAGGGGAAAACTAGGACTTCAAAGTTCTATAAACTTACTCATTGTAAAGTCCTCAAATAAAACGGAAGAATTTAAATTTCAAAATAATTATAGGAATAAACCGTAAATAGGGCCATGGCGACTCCATTATGTGTAGTCCCCCAGCCCGGAGCTACTTACCATATTCCGAATTTCAATTGGTTTTCATAAATCCCTACAGTATTTTTGTCTTGGCCCAGATCTAGAACTATCCTCAACGGTTTGGTGTAGCATAAATCCTATTTATCATTGGTTGAGATCTGTTGACTTTGTCTCATTCCGTTGTAGTTGTAAATAAACGATCTATCCGTAGACCATTGTGATCTTGCAATTGTCTACAAATGGAAACAGCAACCCTAAGTCGCCATCTTCATATCTGTTTACTTGTAAGCTTACTGGGTACGCCTTATATACCAGCTTTTGGCACCACCACAACAACTAAGAGATCCATTCGAAGAACCCGGTCAATACTAGTTGAAGTCATGAGCCTCCCATAGATGTGAGACTCATTACTTCATTGAGATAATGAAAAATTATTCATTTTTTAGTTGGCACCTTAGGCTAGGCGGTTCTCGCAAAAAGATAGCGAAAAAAATTATCCCTAAAGTCGAGACTAAAAGGAAGTCATAAACCCATGCTTCCATAATTCGATCGTGGTTTACAATTATAGCTTCCACACCTATTCATTTGGCAAATTTACCATATAAGAAAGGAAATGAGTCAAAGAAAAGATGGTGATTCAAGTCACGATTCTTTGGTCATTAACCCTCACCCTATGTCAAATCCAAAAAAGGCGAAAGATACCAGACAATGTTGTATCAGACTACTGTACCTCCTTTGTAGTGTGGTGGATCTCCAAGTATTTGGAATGCTCCAACTTCCACCACTTGAGCATCCAAAAAATTTCTGGATCATGCCATCAAAAAACATCTTGAACAAGTTCTAGCGCCCTGCCAAATGTGTTTTTCCCCCGAAAAGAAGAGCAAAAGCAACGTAGCATGCCCAAAAGTGAACCAAACCCCTTTTGGACTCTGCGAAAAACGCACAGATTTCAAAAGTACCTCCCCGATCTAATTCAAAATTTCCACCTAATTGGGCACGTCTAGCATATTTTTTACAGTCCCAGGATCACTATAACTGACTGCCATTGAGTTCGCACCCATAGAACTCAACAGTTACACCTACTTGTTCAACACTATACTTTGATTCTGGGCCTTCTAAGGAACATCGGCTCTAACATTCCCCGTCTCCACTCCCAAAACTACCGGAAATGTGTTGCAAACAGACAGGTCGGCCTACGACGTACAAAAGCTCGGCGCCCTTCTTATCTCTAAAGACGGGGGTGTCCCTAAACACCCAAAAACCCACTCTTCCTCCCGTTGTCCAATTGACCCTGCTCTGAATAATCCACCTTTTGCTGGATTATTACCATGTAATCATAAAGCTATTTTTCGGGAATTTTTAGACCAAGCTTCCTGATAACTCAGATTTTGGGCTAGTCCGGGCCTAACTCTTCGATATATTTCTTGCTGAAAGTATCCGGAATCCCACTGATAACGAGTGGGAGGACCAAATAATTGATTGGGTAGTTTGCTGAACATAACCACATAGTTCAGCAACAACGCAAGCTTCAAAAAACACAGCAGCGATACTACTGGAAATTACAGTTTCACTATTGCCCATACGTAATCCTTTGTATAGACTTGAGGGCGGACGGAACTAAGATGGAATAAGCCTGCTAATATGCCCATGTACCCGCTGCAATATATGAAGGCTATTCCTCCGGGAACCAAAGGATCAAAGCCTTCCCGCGCCCCACGCTGGACTTACAGTTGTACTTTTCATATTATAATCATCAGATCGGACACCCATCTTCCAGGACCATACAAACCTGTTACAACATGAAATGCGCCAAAGCCAAGCAAGCCACCCTGAGAGAACTAAAATTGACTCCAAAGATCTTAGGCAAATCCAAAGATGGTTGCCCTTACGTTTCATCCCATATATTTCTAGGTCCCAATCGTCACCCATGCCAGATAGCTGCCAGAGCAAAGCCAGAAAACACAATGTGCCCCTGCCACACCTTCATAACTCCAATCCGGGATTCGTTACAGTTCCTCCGAATACTCCAACCACGGCCCACGATTGTTATTCCTAACGAGTCATGAAGGGTAAACGAACATACCTTGTCTCCACATTGGATAAGAGCGGTGTCAGAGGGATTCAATAAACCGCTAATTCGTATAAAGCCATCGAACCGGCCCAACCAGCAACTAGGCTATGCATTTATGGCCAGAAAGCAATCGACCGGGATCTTCAATACGACAGTATAACACGATACCACGGCAAACCCCTGGAAATACCCCTTTATCAAAGAAAATAGACCACTTGGTCACGTATTTTTTCGCATTGTAAAGACTATACTATTTTCTACCTTTTCACGTAGCTTCCGTATGAAGGGGTTAATTTTTCTTCCGTTCCATTGAAAATAATGGAACATTCTGTTCGTAAGAAAAAGCGAAGCAGATCTATTCTATAACCCGATAAGTACCAATCCGCAATGGGAGTGAGTAGGTTCTACTTTTAGGAAACGAATGCGTAGATACTTGTTTATTACTTCCAACGATGGATCCGTTAGTTTAAAATTTTTCTTTATTCATTCTGTCCGTACTCTATAAAATAAAACTTCAAATTTATGTATAAAAATCTATGTAAAAATACAATAAACATAAAAGGAGAAGACGATACATGCCATTGTTATGTTTCCACCTTAATTGAAGTATAGTACTCAATTTTTTCTTTATTTATGCCCGTTGGTGTTCCAAGTAACCTTTTCGGAGTCCTGGAGAGGAATATGCAGTTTGGGGTTTGACTTATGTTGCGACGTGTAGACATATTGGGTTTATATGGAATTTCGCCGTTCTCTCCCTCTAGTCGAAATATCCTCTGTTTAGCCTAAGAATATTGTATTGATGACTCCCTCAATCATTCGGAGCGTGAGTGCCATAGATCAATTTATATTATTTTGAGGATCAATTAGAGAATTTTATGGTTGACTTGGAAAAATTAAATAAAATAAAGTAATAAAGTATCCAAGGCTCCGTTCAGAAATTACAAATTGGTAATCCATGTAATGTAACGTTACCGCTTGTATCATAACGATTCTTATCTATTATAGTAGTGATTTCAAACGTCCCCACCCAATAACAACGGAATAGTATATGAGTACATCGATGATTGGTGAAAGGCATGAAACGAATTGACAAAAAAAGTCGTCACAAAAAAGAAGTGGTACTGAGACCATTTGCCCTATTGTGCAAATGGAATTCGGACAGATCTTTTTCCCCGAGTAGACGACCTAAAAGATTGAAAAGGCCCATTCCAGAAACAAGAAAAATTACTCGTGCTTTGAATGTCGATGAACAATACATCAATGAGAGAGATTTTGTTCAATTCAATTGCACTAAGTTTTCAGTAAATCTTTTTCTTATAGGTAAGGAATCCAAAACTCATCTCATGTCCTTTTAAAAATGAAGCCTTTAGTAGAAAAACAAAAACCTCTTACAGAAAAAAAAAAATAAGAACCTGGAATCGACACCTTGAATTCTTTTTCGCACGATTTTTTTTGAACCGTAATGCATCCAAAGGTGTCACGTACAGTTCTAAGGAACCAATTTTGTCCTATCACCGACTTCATCGATAAAGATTACTTTGTTTTAGGTCAATGAGTTTTAATAGCGGATCTCAAATCAAATTGGTGGTCTCTGGTATCTCAGTATAGAAGATTAATACTCGGGTCTTTTTTTGTTTATCAACCTCCCGCGGATGGGTGGTATCAGGTAATAGCTATTTATGATACTTATGCAATTTGTGCCACCCTATTGCATACAATAGCATTGGGTTTATCCGCTTCTATGGGATCTTTCATTCTTGATCGGAGGAGAAATTACCAACGCTAGCATTCCCTCACCGCTTGGCGCCAATGATTTTTTATTTGAAAAAAAAAAAGAACGACTATGCCTTCGCCATATTGAATTGAAAATAAGTATAATAGCATGTCACTTGCGAGTTCGATATGAACAACCATTATTGTTTTTTCATAAGCATGAGATTTGTTCGAGATAGTAGTATGAAACAAAGGTTATTTCCCCGATTTGTGATTTTATGTGTCGGGGTACATTTCAGCGTCACCAACCATTTTTCTTCCACACCGCAGTTTCTTTCGATATTTTATGTTATGAAGAGTAACGAAAATTAAAAAAAAAAGATCATTTCCTTTTTGATCGTATCAGAAAGCACTTTGATTGCTAAATCACAGACGATATAACTTTATAAAGCAACAGAACCTCATAGTATTTTTGGAGTCCTACGAAAGGAAGGTGTAATTTTATCATTCAACGATCTGAATCAGATGGATTATCTCTTCTTAGATAGAATAGAGAGAAGAAAAAGCTAATTCCCATTGCGAGCCGTTATTCAACCGCAACGAAGAGCCTGTACGTTGTTCAATTTCTTCTTGTTATTTTTTTTATCCCTTCATTCCCAATCATGCGAGATAGAGGAACCGTTCTGATGTACTCAATATCAATATAACTTAGGGTCTTATTCATCAACCTGCTATTCTTTTTATGATCACGAACGGGGAATTGTCCTGGAAATGGACAGAACTACTGAAACTTTCGGAAACCCTCACAAGGTTTAATGTACACAGAACGGGCAAGCCTTTATGGGTTGTAATCCGAAGACATGGAAAGGGATGTTTTTTATGTCAGCAACAGAAGCCGCAGCCTCATGGCATTGTTGATTCGTACGGTCGAAAATAAATACCGTGGATTCGTGTAAATCATTTCAAACCATCATGCGAATTTTTCTGTGATTTGGTATTGAATATAAAAAATTCCATAATCCTCAATCCATCACTCAGGTTAAGATCGTCTAAACGCAACCCATTCCATTCTATATTCTATAATATACATATATAATATAATACGATACACATGCCAACTATTAAACCACTTATAGAACGCAAGACAGGCCACTAAGCAATGTTACGGAAATCTCCCGCTCTTAGAGGAGTCCTCAGCGTCGAGGCACATGTACTAGGGGTTTGGGGGGGGGTATGTGCGCCTCGTTCAGATCATGAGTTTCGAACAATGAACAATTTTTCCAGTGTCATGACCGGTACCATGATAGGTTAAATGGAACAATCTATCATATACCTATATTGTGGTATGGAAATTTATGTTTCCATTGGTGCCAATCCAATCACCCTATTTGAGATGAAAATCAATTTCCCCATTTTGTATCACAATAGTTTATCCATTAAGCGGAGGAAATAGTATTATAAGACAAAAAGATTATGCTCCTATTGTTTAAAAGGCGTACTAAGAGGGTCAGCTACCTAGGCCAACTTTCCTAATTAAATCGTCACTGTATGATAACTCTTATTGTGAAAAAGCTACACGCTCTAATTGATGGTAGAAGCCAACGAGTGTGAACTATAACAAGTTCACATACCAGTGGTTTCATGCCAGAAGAGGCTCCGGTGTATAGAGAGGAACTCTCCCCGTTTAAGAATTAACCAAGAAACGATGAACCCACCTATTTTTTTTGTTTAGTATCATTAGAATTTCTTATTTGCAGGTGAAATGCTGGACGGAATTAAAAAATTGTGTCAGGAAAGGGTTATAGTAGCAAAAGCCATTGGAATTTATATTTCTATATCGGAGTATCCGTTTTGTTATATCGACCGTGAGCAGTGAAAGGATGACTGAAGAATCGAAATCAATTATATGCATTTAGGTTTATTTGATTCAATGACCAAGTTAGACTGGGATATACAGCTCGGATACGTCGAAACACAAATTCGTTTATTTGCGTCAACCTCTAGAGGAGCTCATTCCAGACTTACTCGAACGATTACTCAACAAAAATAGAGCTTTGGCTTCCTCTCATCGAGATAGAGGGCAGGCAAAAGATGGATTTTCCGTCGTTTTGTGGATCACTCGGATACTGCAGTAACTCGTGAGAAGAAGGTATTTTTAGTTATAGTCGATTTATACACAATCTGTAGCAAGAAGCAATTGCTTCTTATCGTAAAATCTGCACAACTAGCTATACAAATAAGAATTGTCTTTACATGATTTCCAACCAGATCATCAATAATTAGATTCTAAAGTAATTAGTAGATTCTAAAGTAATATACAGTACAGGAATGAGTGAAACATAATTCCCCGGAGAAGGAACTCCGGAAAATAGATAAAAATAAATTAGATATTAATAGTAATGAACGAATGTTTCAATAAAAAAAATGTTCCTCCATTTTTTTGTTTCTTATAAAAACCCACAGAACCCACTCTGAAGATTCTAGCCTTTTCGAACAAACACTCAGCTGAGCTGGTGAGTAATTTAGCATTGGAGTTTATTGAGTCATTATCAGATATGTCTAATTTCGTTTTTGTTCTAGGACCATAGTTCTGGGGATCGACTCGGCTCTCTCAAATTGTTTCTCATTATTAAGAAAAGTAACAAGTAAATACGGGCTTGCTTTCTAGCAAAGTAATTCTCGTTGTTGTTTCAAAGTCAATCTATTCACCCGCCTAATAATATTTTTCCTGTTCACTAATAAACGTACTAATAAACTCATGTTTCTATAATCGATTCGATCCCCCGATCCAATTGGGGCAAACGCCTACGAAAAGATCGCTTGGCTTTACGAAAGATTGCTTGATTATCATGGTTTATTTTCCTTATTTCTAAAATTATATTTCTTTATTCACTTCGTTCAGATCCGACCAAAATCAGGCTTTGATTGTATAATTATGTATATATAATGTTAAATATATGTTAAGTTCTCCTCTTTCCTTGGCGGGAGCGCACACGCGTTCCTGTTCGATCTATTCTTTATTTCTCCCTGAATTTCGTATGCTTGTTCCAATAGCGCACAAATTTTCTCAATTCTAATCGCCAGGCGTTTGTGTCGATTC
This sequence comes from Musa balbisiana, assembly GCA_004837865.1. Lineage (NCBI taxonomy): Eukaryota > Viridiplantae > Streptophyta > Magnoliopsida > Zingiberales > Musaceae > Musa > Musa balbisiana. Next base: position 52,109 of record PYDT01001978.1, read on the forward strand.
TTGTTGAGTTAATATATCTAGAATACCTGGCGATCTTTATTGACTCATTTGTCGGCACAACTTGTACATTCCAAATAAAACTATGACTCTGACATCTTTACCCTTGGCCATGACCCCTTGGATTTTTGGATCGGCTTAAACTCTTCTATTTTCCGATCCGAGCTGAAGAAGAAGCAAGACCAAAAAAAATCGTAGAAGTTACTAACTATAAATGGATTTTCTAAGTAATTCGTTGCAATTAATCATTTCATTATATCTGATACTTAATAGATAATTAATATTATATTATGAGTACCAATTTTATAGAATAATAAAGTAAGAATAATAACGTAATAATTTAATGGAGTAATAATTACATATACAATTTCTTCTACCTCTCATTGTTCCTATCCTACATCTCAATATTTTATTAATATTTTTTATTTATGTATTGAAGTTAAATATCTTCTTTCTAAATTCTATGATTTCGTGGAACTCGCCGTAGACTGTATCCAACATTTGCATTTCGTTCTTCCAAAAATTCGATCTGTCGATCTACCACATTTTTTGCTGAGTTCAATACACTTTTTTCTTCTTCCTTCCTATCCTAAAGAACTGAAAAAATAGGGGCGAAATTAGAAATTGTAGTCACGTGGACATTGTATCTCTCATTTGATTCATTTCTCGCATATATCAATCATAACAGACTTAAAAAAGGGAATGACAAGCATCCGGAATGAACCGATTAATTTTCTCTATCAATGGCCTGCTAAAGACCCAACATAGAGTACTTAGCACAAGTTGCCACGGAGATATGTTTTTATATCTCGCTTGAAAATCCTCCTTCTATTCTAGATTGTAATACATAATGGGTCGATGCGTAGTTCAAATCCTTTGTATTTTTTTACCAGAATTCCAACTAACTGATTCCTACTAAAATAGATAGTACATGAAGCAATAGATTTTTTTTTCCTTTTTTTGTAAAAAGAAAAAAAATCTAATCCTTGTTTTCCTGAGCATTACTGATAAATATTAACTTTTTTATATACGTTAGGGTTCAGATGTATATAAGTCTTTTATTAGATAAACCAAAAAACCAAAAGAAGAAATGACAAAAAATTGTATATAGATGTAGGAGAAAATGACGAATATGAAAACAAGACAGGGACTTTTTCATGAAGCTGTACACAATTTTGAAAAGGGATGTAGCGCAGCTTGGTAGCGCGTTTGTTTTGGTTACAACCTGTCCACGGGTTCAATCCCTGTCATCCCTACCTAGTACTTCTCCCATGGGCAGTAACGAGGGTATTCATTGAGATCGATTAAAAATTGGACCTAATCTTCTGTCTGCATCTATATGTATGCAAGACGTATTGGGGTAGAAAATTACTTTTCTTTACAGTACAGTCGTATCTCCTGTCATAAGGATAAGAAAAGGCGCTCTTAGTCAGTTCGGGGTAGAAGCGGTCCTCCAAACCCGATTTCGAGGTTCAAATCTACAGACTGATTCGGTTTCATTTGATGTCGAATCACAATAAAATAATTTTAACAAAAAAAAAGTTGATTGTACTTGAAACTTTGAATTTGACCTCCTTCCTGCAGTAGGTCAATCAAAAAAGAAAGAAATATTACTCAATCAAAGGTCCACTGATCACACGTCTATATTGTAAATATCGGGTTACGAATAATCCTGCTAAAGTAATAGTAATTAGACCTAAACGATTCAAATAGAAAAACTCATCATTTCTGGTTTGTTTAAGGGATAAAGAAATGTAAGATCTATCCCTAAATATTAATCTAAATTATCCTTGAATCTCATAGACCAAGAATTGCAATTGATGTGAAAAGACCATAGAAATACCGACTCTCCAGAGAAATATTCTTTTTATCAATTTTTCATTCAATTTCATTTCAAATATCGTATATTGTTCAAACCATGATAAGCTGAGGTATAGTTAAAGCAGCCAGTATAAAACCGAAATAACTATTTATAGTAAGCATGAAAGAGCTAATTAGAATATGTTCTTTTGCTACATATGTTGAAAAACACTTACCTAAGGTTGCAATTTTTACAAAATACCCGGCAATAAAAACAATTGCCAGAAATTAGTTTATGCCCATTGAAATTCTGATCCAGCATCATATAGATCGACTAACTAAGAGTGACATAGGTAGAAACATTCGAAATTTCATCTGCTAGTGACATTGACCGATCCTATGATTCGAATCAACAATTCATTGTGGAATTTGTGAGTTTGAATAAAGTAATAGTAAAAGTAAGTAACATAAAAGTATAGTAAAAGTATAGTCAATAAGAACTGTGCCGTTAACTTCATTCAAACTTAATTCTTATAGACTTAACTTAAATATAATTAAATAGTAAATAAATTAAATATTCAATAAAAATTAAGTAATTTAAGTAATTTTTGGAATAAAAAATTGGATTTGAAACTTCCATTTTAATCATTTCCTTTCCCCCAGTTAATAGGATCTAATCTTTTTTGGAACGAACGCCTGATACTATTTACCTTTTTATTTATTTAACTCATTGGACTCAGTACAGTAAATAGGTTGCTATTGCCCATAACATAATTATTTCGAATGAAACGAACAAGGTGTCCCCACGATCTATCGAAAAAAATAAACCTTACGTTATTTTAATTTTATAATTTTTATTCTTTTTTTTTCAGTCCCAACTCGATTCAAAGACCCACTTTCCATTATACTTTTAATTCTATATTCTGTCTTTCCATATCCTGGGAGTTCCATACTTCTATTTGGTCCAGAAAGAACCTTTGTTTGGGATCATAAATAACGGTTGCATCACGAATAGGATTGTTCCCAACTGGTTTCTGTTTTCTTCTTTCCACTAATAATAGTATATTCTGTTTCTTTGCACTAATATATATATACTATTGTATTTTGTATACAGTATTTATTGTATTATACGACCACCATTACTCGAAATAAAAAGATTTGAACAAAAAAACTTTTAACCCCAACATGGGTTTTATTACATAGATGTCGCATACCTATAATTGAATTGTGTAATATTCTAATATGTTCATAAGTATATCTAATATGCTTCATAATTATTCAACCCATCGATTTCCGCGCTTTCCAAGACTTTACTTGCTATTACGAATCCAATAATGGAAGGGTTCTTATAAGGATTTGAGTAATTTTCTATTGATCTATTTAATAACATAGAGGTATGCATACAATGAACAAAACCAGAAGAAAAGAATTATGTAGCCTTTCGTACCGATCGAGACTGTCGTTGCTGTGCCATAGGAAGGATATCTATACTGATTCGGTATACTTGAATAACCTTTGGTACAAAAATTGACGATCTCACAAAGAGGAATATCATAGTTTTCCATTTACGGATCCCATCTTTCAAGGATCGATTCCTTTTTTGAATGTACAAAAATTTTGTTGTAGCTCAGAATGTCGGAAGCACGTGAAACGTTCTTTTGCCTGATATTATTACCAGTATTTCTATACTGGTCATTCATAGCATTACTATACCTTCCCTATTCATTGCGGGTTTTGTTATTTCGTCGTACGGTTTAGCTTACGCCGTGTTTCGGAAGTCTCGGCAAACAGTATTTCCAGAGAGCCGACAAGGTATTCCATTGATAACCGCCGTTTTTGATTTCTGTGGAACCACTTGATTAATTTAAGTAAATCCTTTAGGAGGCCCCCAGTGACCATAGATCGAACCTACCAATTTCGACAGTGCGATGGTTGGCTGTTCACGGACTAGCTGTACCTACGTTTCTTTTTGGGGGGTCATATAGCAATGCAGTCTCCACGATAACCTTTTTAATTATAGAGCTATGAACACAATCCCAACCAAACCCAATGAACAAATGTTGAATTGAATCGTACCAGTCTATACTGGGTTTATTACTACTTTTTGTACTTGCTGTTTTTTAATTTTCCATTATTTCTTCCATTGAAAGAAATAAAGAGAATAGTAGGAATTCTCTTATCCCCTTCGGAAAGATACCAGCCTCATAATTATCCATGACTGTTTTGTCTCTAGCATGACCATTTAGAAAGGGGTGGAGAATTAGGGGAGAATGGCCGATACTACTGGAAGGATTCCTCTTTGGCTGGTTTGTCTGTAACTGTATTCCTGTGATCTTTTTAATAGGTTTTTTCTTTTAACGTTTCATATTCTGGGTGGGTTCATCTCTCTATTAATCGGATAAAACCGGATTGTAGACATGAAAGGTAGAAAGAACTCAACGGGACCTTATCGCTCTAATTAGACAAGGCGGGTAAGGTCCGTTGAGTTCTTATTCTTACTCTTTAGGAAGTAGAAGATTTTGATCTATTTCCATACCATACAAATTGCCAGTCCACCTAATCAAATATTATAGTCGTAGAAATGAAAATGACAAACGATCCTTGCTCTGATTTCAAACCCACTCTATTCTTTTTGTTCTTATAATGTTTTTTGACAGAATTGAATCTATTGCTTGATTCCTACGTCTCTGTTCTTCCTTCCTCCTAATATTAACTGCTTATGAAGAAACAGAAAAGGTAATCATGGATTTTTCTGAATAATACAATATTATATAGATTTCTACGCATGAGCATCTGCAAATCATTTCTATCCTAAACTACGTCTCATGTCTATAATAAACTCTAATAGAACTTAACTCTATAAAATCTATAATATAATTTGTTTGAATAATTTCTCTTGAATAATTCTCTAAGTTTAAAGTTAAGTTATTGAAGAAGTCTATTTCCAATCAATTGTATTCCCTAATCCTTTCTCTCTTTTTGTTTGTCACAACTTCCTATTAATCTAACCAAAAGAGTTCTGGTGACCCGAAAAGAGGATGGTAATCTTGACGACAGAGAAAAAATAATTATTATTTCGATATAGACGACACCAGAAAATGTTTTCCGCCCTTTTCCTTGTGTCGAATAGAAGACTCGTAGACTATAATCCCTCTAAAAGGATTTCTTTCTTTCATTTTTCCCATCCTTGCTCTGTATTCTCTTCTTGTATGTCTATTGCTATTACTAAGAATAGGAACAGTAATGATTCCAGACATCCCCGCAAAACGAAAAAAAAGTATCAACAAGCAACCAAAAAGTTTTACAGATTTTTTGAGCATACATAATGTATGGATCCAAAAACTTCGGCGCTTTTTACAACTTGAATGTTAAGGAAGCTCTTGCCCTCAGAAATTCATTTCGTACAATTGAAACATTTTTCAAACTTGTTCTTTTTAAAGAACCAAAAAACTTGTGCCAAAAAAAAGTAACAGATGCCACGAGCACAAAAGACCTTGGACCTAATGGTCTTGAAGCCCTATTTCTGCATCTCCTGACCAAGCCTCCCACATTTGGGATTGTCGTGTGGGGGTATGTGTGATCAAGCTTGATGGATTCACCCTCGGAAACAAGAAGTTCTGGTCCTGGAGTCTCATATGCACCCATTGATGTCCTCCGATGCATCAACTATGGTTATTCTATCCCCGCTTTTCTTTACTAACTATTCTGCCTACAACCTGCTGATGTATCATGATAGACTGTATTGTTACTTTTTGCTACCATCAGGATAATCTGACCCCCCCTTCCTCTGTTCCCCCCTACGTTATTGGATATTTAAGAAGTGAACGTCTTTCTTCGTAGGCAGGGTCGGGGGAAGAATGAAAGACGATTTCACTATATTTCTGACCAGGGAACAGACCTATCACAATATAGTCTTTTATTGGGACGAGACCTCTGAAAAGACGTTTCCTATCTTTTCTTTCACTCAGGAGAACTACGATCAAGGCGGGCAATTCGAATCCGTCGGGTACAATGAGAACAGCCCCCACATTCAAAGTCCCCTTTTTACCATTAGCAGAACTTGTTTTCAGTTGCTTATCATAAGGTATTCGAACAACTTGCTTCAATACGTATCAGGAAGTCACAGCTTTGCGAACTTCACTATCCAGGGTTTATTACTAAATGGAATTTGGCCACATAACAATTCGTCCCGTTGCTTCTCGCGGTTTTTCATAACCCTGCTGCGCAAATGGGATATGCTGCAATAGATGCCCGAGTTATTACATATAATCAGATCCTCTTAGTTTTGGGTCATATCTAGTATTCAGATTTGCTCGATTTGGTACCGCTCTCGCGGCCCGCACCGAAACAGTGCTTTAACACTAGATGTCCAGTCAACTGCGGACGCCTCAACGCATTCGGGGCGAACCAGCTAGCTCGAGGTTCGAGTGGCATTTCACCACTAACCACAACTCATCCGCTGATTCTTCAACACAGCGGTTCGGACTCCCACTTAAGTTTCACCCAGCTTCATCCTGGTCTGGATAGTCACCAGGTTCGAGGTCAATAAGCAGTGACAATCGCCTATGAAGACTCGCTTCGCTACGGCTCGGTGGGTTCCCGTACCAAGCCATGCCTATGAGTCGCCGGTCATTACTTCAACAGGCACGCGGTCAAAATCACTTTCTCCTCCCACTGCTTGGGAGCTCACGGTTTCATGTGCTATTTCCACTCCCCGATGGGGGTTCTTTCACCTTTCCTCACGGTACTAGTTCGCTATCGGTCACCCAGGAGTATTTAGCCTTGCAAGGGGTCCTTGCTGATTCACACGGATTCCACGGCGCCCAGCTAATAGGGTCAGAGCGTAAGCTAGTGCTGCTTGCTACTGGATTTCGACCATATAGGGTGCAGCATCATTCAACGCTAGACTAGACAGCAAGAAGCCTGATTGCTCTCCCACAACCCCGTTTTCACGGGTGTAGGCTTGCTCCCATTCGCCGCGCCGCTATACGGAATCGCTTTTGCTTTCTTTTCATATGGCTACTAAGATGTTTCAGTCGCCAGGTGTCTCTTGCTGCCCATGGATTCGCAGCAGTTAGAAGGTTGACCTATTCGGGAATCTCCGGATCTATGCTT